>MU966617.1:21586-75622 GCA_036418165.1 Cooperia oncophora
AAGTGTTTGTGGGAAACAGCAAAAGCAGAAGTTATGAAACAAGATTTGAGAATCTATGACCGCGCTGACAAGTGGGCGTGGCCGTCGGGGCGGGGCTCGCAGTGATGTCTGGTGTAATCTGGTTGATGAATTGCCCGCCCTAATAAGTGTGGTCAACTTGATGAAAAACGAGGGTGAATTTGGTTTGAAAAGGGGTGAATTTGATTTGAAAAAGGGTGAATTTAAAGTGAAAATGGTATATATTTATGTGAACAATGTACTCTCTCGTCGCTCTTGAAGGCAAAGTCGCGATCAGATATTCTGGGCAGCAGCTGAAATGGTGATGCCAAAGAGCCAATAGGGCATAAATGGATATAAACAGAAGGAAGGTCACAGACGTCGCTAATAAAGCCCCTAGCAAGCGCATTTTACTAGCAGAGGGAGAGCAAAGGGTGTAATCGGGCAAAATCACCGGGCTTGTGGTATTGTGATTGATGGGTCGCTGCAACTGATCACAACTGAATTCTTATTACCAATAGTGCACCTGCCGACGTTCTTTGGCAGGTCGATAATAGCTGTGTAGAGCAACGGGCGGAGATAATCAAAAGTCAGGTCAATGAGAGGGACAACGGCATCGTCGGCCTCTTCACTCTTTTGCGCCACGAAAGTGGTGTAGTCGCTCGCTCTGCAAAACTGCCTATCTACCCACAGAGGGAAAAGGAAATTGCAGTTGATTGCGGGCACTGCTTTTATTCAGATGATAAGAGCGTGAAAAAGAACTCACTGAAGCCTATAAAAGTACAATTCAGCTGAAAGAACTCATATATGTTGCATATCTATTGATTGTTCAGATCCAACAATCGACATGTGGTAAGATTAATTAACAAGAGAATGGCTCCAAATTCCCATTCAACATTAAATCGAAACTTGGGTACTCCGATATAACGCACGCCGATTACGAATATGTGGATTAAAGGTGCTTTATGGCTCTTCAAGCTGTGTTCCGCGCGGGCAAAATTTGCTGAAAATGCAGTTCTGAGTCTTAAGCACCGCTGACTGACAGACTGCGAGCGCTAGCGTGGCCTAGTGATAATAGTCTCAGCCAGATGCAAGCGAGTTTGCTGCCTTTGGTGCTGAAAGTTTTGCTTTGCTTCCGATAGGAGCTATTTCACTCCAGTTGTAGGGATTAGCGAGACTCAACGACTCAGCAGAGCAGTAGGTCAAGCATATGACGTGTTAGACCAAGTATGGAATGGCTACTATCTGCCCCTTGCGACGCTCATCACTTATCCGACAGTTCAAAGTTTGGGCCAGAGTTTCAATTCGTCTAGAAACCCTCCCCTCGAGTACAGTTTAATCTCCTGTATACGACTATAACATCAAGCTGACGAGAAAACGGCTGAAGCATGCGATTAGACAGTGGCTGGCACCAAGCCACCATAAAACCCGGAACCCGCTTCAGTTTCGCCTCCACGATTAATTCAACTTCCACACTGCGAATATTACACCCGCTTAGCTCTGTAACCTTTGCCTTGGATATGTTGACACCAAGCACTTTTCTCGTCGTTGTCGTGAGCACTGTAATGAGAGAACCGGTCATTTTCTCGTCAAACGGAGGTGACATTCGTTTTCGAGGGGTCGGACCACCCCGGAGGAAAAGTTTCCAGCTGAATTGAAAATCTGATCCAAACTTCGATTTGTCGGATACGTGGTGAGTGTCAAAAGAGCAAATAGGTGACCAATTCGGTACACGAGCTACCACGTCATTCGCTTGTCCTACTGCCCTGCTAGATCGTTAACGCAGAAATTTCAAAAATTGGAGTGGAAGCTTTAATCGGAGGAAAAGCAAAAATTTTTGCACAAATGAGGAGCGAATTCGCTCGCTCCTTCCTGGCTTCAAAGCGGTACTGTTACCACTACGCCGTGGTGACACTGCCAGTACTTTCGTCAGCGGCAATAACAAGCCGAAACTGCATCTATAGCAAAGTTTGACGAGTTCACTTGAGAGACCCAGTAGCACTTCCAATCTGCATTTTCGTATTCAGTATTCAAGGATCGATGTGCCTAGGTAGTCATTCAAAGTTCCATGAAAACTTGAAAGCAATCCCTTATAAGCTGTATAATGAGTCAGACAAATTCCGCATTGATGCACATATTCCTCTTAATAATAAAGTTCTTGTTGTGTACACAGAAACTCCGAAATTAGCCAAAACCATCGCAAATAATTTTTGGATACATTCTTTTATAGAGTAACGTATAATTTGTAACTTCGCAATCAGTCGGGAACGACGTGAGGTGGGCGATCCCCCCCCCCTGCCTTGCTTTACCAATGCTGATCGGTTAGTGATCTACATAGGAAGAGCACAGCCAGTTGTGGAAATGCTGCAGATGGGAATGGACTGATTGCGACCCGACTGATTGCTGTGATATCATCTGTATATGATTAGTACACTTTTGAACAATGCCTACAAGGAGGACTTTATTATAAGTCACATTGTTAGATGTACTGCAAAAATTAATTCAGATGTCACAAATACTCAATTGTAATTAGTTATAAAACAATTCAGTGAACTGGTAAATGTTTTCACCTTGATAGCGATGGGTGATGCCATTAAGTTTCAGGATAGTTTTGTAAAAACTTTGCTATGTTAGCGTGAAGAAGTGTAGCGAACGAATGCACTAACGCAAGGTCGTATTTTACTACGAGAACGAAAAATGTTTGAAAATCAATTATGACGCTGGTGGATGTTTTTCTCCATTGTGGGTATGAGTCAATATCAGCTGAAAAATGTACCTTGCGTCACGACTCACAAGCCTTTTTCTTCACCTTCACCATTCTGGCGGCTATATCAGTTCAATCGGGAATGACACACTGTCACTGATGCTAAGCAAAAAAAACTGCAGAATTACGTTCAGTAGAAGTTTGTTATTTATTTATTTATTTAATTAGTACGCTGTTTAAGACAACGCTCGATATGTGAGAACAAAACTAAACATAAAACAAACAAAAAATAAACACTACAACAATGAAGAAACATGGCAGCTACGCACTGAGAACTTGCTTAGCTATGGCACGTTTGAAGGAAGTCATAGAACCATTAAACAATGTAGTTTTGCCCAACCGTAGATACGCGAGACCCGCTCTGATAGTGAAGATATTGCGCCTAAGGGTTGTTTTAGGGCGCTTTGATGTGGGAATTTAGCTCCAATATTGAGTATGCCCTGCATTTTTCTGACTCTCACGCAAAGTAATTCCACGTAAAAGGTAAGCGAAATGGAAAGGACAATGCTCATCATAAATACTAATTCTTACCTCTTATTGATGCTTATAAGTATTAGATGAGCTGACTGGGATTTCTCAAAACTTCCCAGACATTCTAAGAACTCACATACCTCATGTTTCACCTTTTCATAACTTGGTTTTTAGGTTATTCATTCGTATCAACAATACTTACGCATAGCTCGTACTACCACACTTTGTTTTATCTTCTTCTTACTGCATGGTTTTGCATGAGCGTTTTCCTGTCGACTTCCCATGATCTTTTCGCCATCTCCTTTCCAGTGTAATCCTGACCTTGTCAACCCTACATCACGGAGAAGTTCCGACATTGACGGAATAACAACGATTTGTCCGAGATCAGGGACGAAGCAAACCGTTGCTACTCTTCAGTAGTCTTTCTACACGTCTACTCCTTTTTTCTAAATATCCTCCAGGAGAACGCAAAGAAAACCGTTGAGCACGCTCACAATAAGTTCCTCCTTATTGTGATGATTGTAAGAAACAGGCGAAGATCCATTGGGAGAGACTAGGCGAACACGGGGTAGAGTCACTCAAACAACCTCACGCCATGACATTCCCCTCATATGAAACTTCGATCCTTGCAAGTATTCGCAAACTCGACCTATCTTTCTTTTATCCATTTTATGTTTTATTTTACCCAAAATCATCTCAGCAAACAAGGCCCCAACAGTAATTGCGATGACATTTTAGCAAAGGGTTTCAGATGCCTTCGTGACGGAGCATGTTGTATTCATCATCAGCCAAGTTGAGACTGCAGGTGGTCATCCTCCAAAGGCTATATCAAGCAAAGTAGAACAGCTTGAGTGGAATGCGGTCTGTGGTTCTTCCAGTTTTTCAGTTAAAATGCTCTTAAATCGACATACCTACCTCTCGTTCTTGCGAATATGAAAAGGCACATTAATAAAACTTGTTGCTCCTTCAAATCATGACGGCCATTCTTCCAAGTCAATGATGCAAACGCTATGAGAATTTGACCAAAGCGTCAATGAAACACCAAGCATTGTTCGCAACGATACATGATGGCATAAAACGGTATTCAACCTGTTAAACCGGGAAAAAAACGAAAAAAGCTATCTTAGAACTGTTAAGTGCTTCTGTTCTCATTCTTCATCTCCATAAAAAGTTGCAATCATTCTCATTGGAAAGATCTCACTATTAGGAAGCATCAGTACAGCGTTAAGAAGAGTTCATAGCTGACGTAATGTGAGGATGGCCCACGTCAATAGGTGAGCCATATGAAGCCTGTGAGGATGTGTGCTTTTCAGAATACTAGGTTTAGTTCGCTGCAGTAACCTCTCTGTTACTACGACATTTATTGACTTAAGGCGAGTACAGTCAAAGCGCTCGAGTCAAACTTTTTTGAGATGCTTCGAGCATTTGTCTTTTATTCAGAGTCGTAGCGGCATTTGGATGCAATCCAAACACTGCAATAATGAGGGCCCACAGTTGCCAACCACGTTCACCCTTTTAACAAAATACAGATGCAAATATTGCAGTTATTACGTGATTTCTGAAAAGCCGAAGCCCAAATGTTTCATTTTTCTTTTATTTTATTTCTTAAGGATAGTGCATATCTGATGGCAATACAGGGCGTAACTGAGATGGCAGCGATCCAGACAAAAGAGAAGCGGAGCCGTAAGAGAGGAGAGTCGCTGTGATGCAACACAGTGCCCTTCGATGTATGCTGTACCTCAGGTGGCATTCTAGGGTTTTTTTGCTATAACTGACACAAACCTCTCATTAGAAAAAAGTTGGGTAAAGGAAAAAGGGAAGGAAGCAAAAATAGAAGAAAGCAAGAAGGAGTAGAAGAGAACCAACATGATGTGTCACCTAGCGGATATTTGCACATTGAATGCTCGCGCGCATTCAGCGGTCACACTTTACCACGCTATTTGGACGATGTAATGGGTCAGGATCTGCAGAAGCACACTATCTTCATATGACTATAAACTTTTTTCGGAGTAGAGCATACGGAGAGGGAGAAGCAGGATCGTGAAGCACTAGATCCGTTACCGACTGAAGGGCTTTTTATCTTTTGAATATTACGAAAATTTTGATACCGACTCCGCCGTGAAGAACGATGGGTGTTACACAAAGATAGAAAGATGTATGGAATCTCTTTACGGTTCACAGCGGTCCGCGCTCAAGATATCGTTCTCTATTTATGCAAGATTCCCACTTTGAACCAGTTGACCGACTGGCCAAAATGAGGGATCATTGCAGCAGAGTGCTTGCAGAGTTTGACACTGCCAAATTGAGGCTCCAAGAACAATTGAAAACCCCATTTCATAATGCTTCGGGGTAGAGTCATCTTGAAGACAGTTCCCGCGACCAAGTTTACGAGTACGGCGTTCAATTACGAACAGGAGCCAATAAGTGACTTTCTAGTAGTGGAAGAAGCAACTACATCGCGAACACATCAAACGAACCTTCCATTGACAGTCACCACAGTCTACGAGGCTGCCACTTCTCCAGACTTGCTGACGACGTCGACACCCTACGGCCTCGAACCCTGGAAACTCTAGCTCATAAATCGCTTCTTTCCACTCCAGTACTATCTGCCATTCAAACTTGAAGGTTAAAAACAAGATAATGAAACGAAAATAGCTTTTAAAAACTTGCTCCATGAAATCAGGACTAACAATGTGGAAATGGGAATGGTAAGCAACATAGGGCATGCATCGCTGCTGAATGTGAGCAGGGCCCGAAGCCAATCTTGCCTTACCGAAGTGGACTGCCATTGACACATTGTTTCCAAAAACCGCATCCAGATAAAGCAGAACAACGCCGCAAGCCCGAAAAAGGGTAGAAAAGCTCAATTCTCATTTGACCTCGACGCTCAGGCAGCAGTGCACATACATAACTCCCTTATGTAAGCCGTTGTCCTGCAGAAGAAAGTAATATTAAAAGGTTTGCAGTAGTCATGCGTCTCTAGCCTTTCTGTCCCGCCGTATCCGAGTGAAGAAAGTGGTGCATTCTCTGCGACTGCGGGCCTGAAGGCCAAATGCCACGGAGGCATTTCACGGGTCACCTGACTGCGGGAAGTGTTTTCAGGCGAGAAAATGTTGGATCTGCTGTGGAAATTGCAAAGCTTTTCACCCGCAAGTTGGTGATCATAAGTTTACTCTAAGGTTTCGGACGCACTGCTTTGAGAAGAATTCAGCCGAACTTTGTTGGAAAGTGCAGCAGGCCCCTTCGAAGTGGGAATTAACCCATGATTCGCTTGGGGAAGGCATTCTGGCGTCTTTGCAATTCCACAGCAGATCCAAAATTTTTCTCCGCTTGAAAACACTTCCCGCAGTCAGGTGACCGCGAAAATGCGCCTCCGTGCATTTGGCCTTCAGGCCCGCAGTCGCAGAGAAATGCACCACTTTCTTCACTCGATACGGCGGGACAGAAAGGCTTGGAGACGCATGACTACTGCAAACCTTTTATATTACTTTTATTCTGGGCGGACAACGGCTTACATAAGGAGTTATGTATGTGCACGGCTGCCTGAGCATCGGAGTCGAATGAGAATTGAGCCTTTCGACCCTTTTTCGGCCTTGCGGGTTGTTCTGCTTTATCTGGATGCGTTTTTGGAAACAATGTGGTCAATGGCCAGTCCACTTCGTAAAGGCAAGATGGCTTTGGGCTCTGCTCACTATTCAGCAGCGATGCATGCCCTATGTCGCTTACCATTCTCCATTTCCACATTTGTAGTCCTGTTTTCATGGAGGCAAGTTTTTAAAAGCTATTTTCTGTTTCATTATCTGTTTTTTAATCTCAAGTTTAAATGGTAGATAGTACTGGAAGTGCGAAGAAGCGATTTATGAGCTAGAGTTTCCAGGTTCGAGGCGTAGGGTGTCGAGTCGTCAGCAAGTCTGGAGAAGTGGCAGCGTAGACTGTGTGACTGTCATGGAAGGTTTCGTTTTGATGTGTTCACGATGTAGTTGGCTTCTTCCACTACTAGAAAGTCACTTATTGGGCCCTCGTTCGTAATTGAACGCCGTACTCGTAACTTGGTTGCGGGGAACTGTCTTCAAGATGACTCTACCCGAAGCATTATGAAATGGGGTTTTCAATTGTTTTTGGAGCCTCAATTTTGCAGGTCAAATCTGCAAGCACTCTGCAATGATCCCTCATTTTGGGCAGTTGGCAAACTGGCCAAAATGAGGGATCATTGCAGAGGATCATTACAGACATGGGGCATCTTTATATAAATGAGAACGATATCTTGAGCGCGGACCGCTGTGAACCGTCAAGAGATTCCATACATCTTTCTATCTTTGTGTAACACCCATCGTTCTTCACGGCGGAGTCGGTATCGAAATTTTCGTAATATCCAACAGATACCAAGCCCTTCAGTCGGTAACGGATCTAGCGCTTCACGATCCTGCCCTTCTCTCTCCGTATGCTCTACTCCGAAAAAAAGTTATAGCCATATGAAGATAGTGTACTTCTGCAGATCCTGACCCATTGCTCTACATCGTCCAAATAGCGTGGTACAGTGTGACCGCTGAATGCGCGCGAGCATTCAGTGTGCAAATATCTGCTAGGTGACACATCATGTTTGGTGGCTCTTCTACTCCTTCTTGCTTTCTTCTATTTTTGCTTCCTTCCCTTTTTCCTTCACCTACCTTTTTTCTAATGAGGGGTTCGTGTCAGTTATAGCAAAAAAAATCCTAGAATGCCACCTGAGGTACAGCATACACCGAAGGGCACTGTGGTGCATCACAGCGACCCTCCTCAATCCAGCTCCATCGGCGACCGCGACTCGGAGCATCTTCGAGAGAAAAAGTCTCCTTTCTTGAATTTGGCGAACCATTCTTGCATGTCATGTAAGAGGTGACGTCCTCACCGTATGTATCCACCAGCTTGGTATGGGCTTCCTTTGCATTCCAGCCGAAATCGTGGAGAAAACCAAACAGTGGGCGCAGGTAGGTTTTGTCACAGTGCAAATTGTGCGACATTGTGTACTGCAAATGCAAGCTCGGTCAGTGATAGCTAGTGTAATGAAGAGTATAATGTACACGTCACGCACACGTGATGACGTAATACCAACATCCATGCGAACGAAATAGGAGAAGGATCAAACACGTGTGTAAAAACTTATGCGACAACCTACAGGATGAGTAACCTCCATTGTCTCAAGTCGTTCTGTTACTTGATCTCGTTCTTTGTCTCTTTTTCCCCCACTTTCTCTTCTTGTTTTCTAGGGCGAATGATGCGCATTGTTATGGTAAACCCTAGCTGTTCTCTTAGATTTTTAAGCTGAACCCATAACGCTTTGAATTTACGAAGCGTGCTACGTTGGGCAGCAGGGGTGTTGTCTGAGGGCGGTAACGTCTCCAGTTCCTCAACTAGCTTGTTTTGCAGGATATATATTCGATTATAAGTATTTAGCAGAAGACCTATAGCTTCTTGGTAGTTTTCTGGAGATAGGCGAACAGAAGCTATTGGGTCTTTAGCTTTCGCTTGAAGTTTACTTTTGAGATGTAGGAACTTGGCAGAAGCCAATAGTGCCGGGATGCTGTGAAAGGCGAACAGAAGCTACTGGGTCTTTAGCTTTCGCTTGAAGTTTACTTTTGAGATGTAGGAACTTGGCAGAAGCCAATAGTGCCGGGATGCTGTGAATGGCGACAGAGTACAATTCCCAGAAGTCTGGGAAGGCTCCAGTGAAGTCAGGGAGTTCCAGTTCAGGTAGCCAAACTGCGCATTCCAAAGAAGCGCTTGCACTACATTTCGCATGATTTACTTCCTTTTCGTGCGAAGCATTTTCAGTGGGGCTGGCACCAGTTGCTTCTAGCGAAGTGACCAGAAGTTCTCCTTCTATCAGAAGATTATCAGAAGCATTAGACTCCCAATAGTTAGTGAACTAATGTAGGAGAGCGTATTGTTCCTCACTGTCCGCGATGGCACCAACGTGATTTTGAGCACGCTGCCATTTATCCTAAGATTTTGCATCGAATGTTTCAAGCTTATTACAATTTCTTGAAGTTGAAAATTGTTTTGTAGAGCTTTTCCTCGGTCTCCGCCAACCTTTACATCAGTAATGTGTCCGTCCGCCAGCTCTTCTTCAACTGACGCGATTTCTCATCGTAAGGCCTTTGCTGCCTTTGTGAGCTGGGTTTGACAAACCCAGCCGTCATCGTCTCAGTGAATAGTCACAAATAAATCCCGAATTCGGGTTCCCAACCTTAAATTGCCGTAAAGAGTTCGCCGTTGATCTGTTGCGAGGTACACGAGTTTAGATATCTGTATACTTTTCTTTCTTGTGAGGTGAGCTAACCTTACCTATATTCCACTGTATCTGTCTGGCTACTTCATGCTACCTAATCTAAGTGAAGATCGTGATGGATGGGGTTTTATTTACCTAAGGCAGGTATTTTTTTGAACTATCGATTAGTTAAAGCGAGTTCGAATAACAACGGCCGAGCACCATGTTGCGTTCTAGTGGTGCCTAGCTTTAAAGGGGCCCCTACATTCCACGAATAATGGTGTAGAAAAAAAATGCAGGCAATAAGTATTCGAGGCTCCGACCTCTTACGAACATGATCAACAGAGCGAACTATCGGTCTCCATGGAATACTAGTTAGTGGAACTCATAACTCTAGCTTACAATCTAATTGCATTGAAAATGAAACTTACTTGATTCCTTTGGAACGGGGTTTTCCTGATCGATGAACTATATCGATGACCTCTTTATACGTGCAAATATATACATATGTCACCAAGAAAATATCCCCGCAAGGTTCTAAGGGCTAAAGCCCTGCAGGCAAGTCGCTATAAAAGCATGGATGGGTCCAGAGCCGAGAATGAAGCGAGAATACCGGGAGGCCTATAGAGCATGGGCAATGCTGTTATTTGCCGCTCGATCAATGTTGATTATGGGAGGTCATTCGCGACGGCGTCGGCGCAACCGGGGGTGTCCTAGGAGCGATCCTCGACATGCACCAGACCCCCCTCCTTTCCGGCTTTGATTCCAGGTGTGGGACTTTCTACAAACAGAAGGCGACATGTTGAACCAAGGCCGTTACTGTTGCGTTTTCTACCTACTCGCAATCTGAATCTTCCCCCGTTCGTGAAATATTTTGGATAGGTTATGGATGGGCTAAATGTAAATTGCGAGCTGGTTTTATGCTTTACAGGAGAATAACCTTCAATCGCGATCTTTTGCAAAACTAGGAATGCTAAAAGAACGCGCAAGATTTTCTCTCCCCAAAAGCTTTGCAGTGTTTCTGAGGACTCGCTAGCTTAGAAGATGTTTCAATGGTCACCCTTGGGCGACATTCTGAGCAACTCAATGGCTTGATCCAGTCTGTGCCACTGTAAGGATACATATTCGCGACCTTTAATATGCCTTGAAAACACTATTCATGTAGAAATGAGTCAGAGCATAATTTAGTTATCATCAGTCGATTTGATCAGAGTGTGCACCGTGCATTACGCTTCTACGCTGAGGTGGTGGGAGGGTGTAACTTCTGATTTTATTATAGGTGATTTTTACCCATGCAATCAGATGTTTGTTCAGGGTTTGAAAAGTCGATACGCACAAATCTGTTTGAGATGTATTATTCTGTCTTCTGCCTACTTCATGCTAACTATTGCCATCTTGCGACGGACCAGTAGTTCTGCATGATGGTTTTCTCCGAATGGAATTTGGAAGACTTGGTTCAATAGTTAAAACGAGGACGAGCGAAGAAAGTTGCGGTCGAGAAGGGATTCCAAATGTTCATCCTTCACAGAAAAACCGGGTGAATGAAGTCAAGCGCTAAAAGTCCGATCACGGAGGCTGGAGCATTATCGAGCAACTGACATCCCTGCTCCAAGCGTTAACTGAGTTATTCCAGAAAAATTGAAGACGGTCAAGAGGCTATGTGCTTGGGTACCTCTATTCCCTGTAAACACGAACGCAGAAACGATTCCATGCGTAGCAGCGATGTCCTCCGCCTAAGACGTTGGTCACGATTGTGGAAACGCAACGTGGCCCTGGACGAGATATTGGGTGGTTTTGTACTCCGAGCCGTATTCACGAACGTGAATTTCGTATGAATGCAGATGAGAAGCCGTTTGTTGTTTTCTTCCATGGAGTGTTCATTTTTGCAGATTTTCAGATTAACCCAATGTGTCGGTCCAAGATTCCTTTATAAGTCCGTGAGGACTGGGGAGATCAGCATCCACTGTTCCTCGACTGAGGCTGTCCTTTTCGGCTTGGCGCAGCTCCACCACCGCTGTATTTTCCTTCACTTCACCATCGTCCTCCTTCTTCCAAAACAACTGCATTGCCAGGAGCGGTATAGGTTGGAGCCAGCTCATCGCCCAATAGTACCTTGGCCTTACCAACAGTTTTGATGAATTTAGATGGCCAGCCACACAGAGATAATTGCTCTTCGGAACAGGCCTGATGACCTCGGAAAACTCACCCTTATCGAGTCCGGAACAACAGGATTTTGGTGCTTCCTTCGTGTAATCACCAATATGATTCGGTCAATGACGTTCAAAGGTAAGACGCGGGTTTGAGAGATTTCGCTTTTGTAGAAGCCACAGCATTCATTTGGTGTCATTTCGGTTGTAGAAAAGTTCGAACCACTTCTCCAGTCTTGTTGGTCTTGACTTCTTTCCAGTTTGCTTTCCAAAGACACAGGAATTTAGTGCTTCCTCGTTTCATCAGGTAAGCTACATCTCATGACCTCTCGTTTCTCGGAACAGTTGCGATACTCAATTCAAAAGTGGTGATCGCTGAAGCGATATTTCAATGCAGTCAAGGGCAAGTGCGAAAATGAATTCTGCAGCGTTTAATTGCCTTCGGGTTCTGTCTAATTCTTGAATTCCTTCAAAAAACTCTAATATTTGACATAAGCTTTCAACGGTGTATCAATCTTGTTTCAGGGTGCATTCGATATCAGTTCAGATGATTTCTCCATCGCATTCCCATATCACATCTGTTTTGACAAAGATTTATTTATTGAACACTTCGGGCACTACATCAGGAATGCCTACCCTTTAGCTATCCGACACGAGACCAGAGTAACAGATATTCTAGAACTGGTGCATCCTGAGGCAAGTTCACATTCTCGAAAATCGCCTTAGACAACTTAGTTCGCGCATGGAATTTTGTTAACGACATCTTCACGTTTCAGGTTCCCTTTTCGTATGAGTCAATTCTGGCTTTTAAGAATAGTCTCTTTGTCTTCAAAATGAGGGGAATCGGAGACATCGTACATTGCAGTAAGGATGAGATGCAGCCTATCCTTCTCAAAGGTACAGCAGCAGACTGCATTCTCCATTTTAACCATAACGCATCTGTTTTGCCTTTCGTCATCAAAGTCCTTGAGCTTTTCCCAGCAGCTATTCATTGGTCCGTGTTGCCAACCACCGTATTCCAGTGATATCTTGCCACAGGTAACAAGAACAATCATTCGTTTCGTGCAGAGGCTGAGTGAAAGTCGGACGAAAGAAGGCCGGCCGTCTCTGTATTGCTTCACGTCCCAAAGGACCACTGAGCGACCGCTCTACAGGGGAGGGGGGAGGGGCAATAAAAAAAGACACTTTGGGCGAGTCACATATCAGTTAGTTTACGCAGCCCAAAGAGAAGACGTGGATGCGAGTACCAGGGCGGAATATACCCAAGATTTCCTCGATAGAGCACGCTGTTGTCCGTCACCTTCATGTACACTAAAATATGAAGTCATTCCCAGTTGCAGCCTGACTGGAGAAGATCTTTGGAATTCATGTACCTAAGAACAGCTGCGAAACTTCTAGTGTGGCGTCACCCATAGCTACCTGGAGGCCAGTACTCTCGATATGGAAGACCTTCAACATCTAGCAACTCCGATAACATCGCAACGGCCAAGGATATCATCTTCTTCGCTGTCGCCAAGGCGCGCGTTGATGGTATGAACCGGAAGTTCCTGGATTGGAAAGACCGATATTTTGTACGTGGACTCCGAACTGAAAGTGAACGCCGGACGTCACATCGATCAACTCGAAGAAAATATCCTACCTCCACGTCGTCGCCTGTACCTTCTAAGGAAACTACGTACTGCCACAGGATTGGGTGCCAGCACGTGGAATAGGAGTGCGTTGGAGAAACCCTGGCCTACTCGAAATGGAAAGGCGTTGAGGGCCTGATGAAGACGGAATATCTGGGCAGGTCATCTGAGCTAAACCTCCTCGACGGACGGAGCTTATCAGGGTGGTCTACAGTGGCGGAGAAATTATCGGCCTCGCCGAACTCAGGCACTGAATCACGTCCCGTAGCAGACTCTCTCAATAGCCCTCGTCCAGAAGGCTGTGGCGAAGTTTCGTGATAGTGGACAATGTGTTGTCGGATATGATGGTGGAAATGTCCAATCAAAATTTGATAAAGTGTAATTTATATCGCCTTGAAGGTCGAGGAAGAAAAGCGTCTTTTTTATTGACCCTCCCTGTAGTCCGATCATCAAAGAGCATGCATCTTCGGCCCTCTTGGCTCTTCGATTCCTGGGTGATTGCAAGTTCTCAATCTTTGGCATATAGGAGATTCGGAACTTCGGATTTACAGCTAGAAGACAAGAAGCAGATACACCTTACCCTTCAGGCGCGTTGGAAAACACTGACAGCATGCTCGCGTAGCCTACGCAGAATCCTGTCTGCAATTTGTACATTGAGGCAGGGAAGGCTGTAAAATTGAAGGGGTGGGCACGGAATTGCATGTTCTCGTTTCTATCGTGACGCCCCTATGTTCTTGAAAGATCCTCATGCCGCCCGCTCCTTCCTGCTGATCGATGGGACGGGATCTCTTGATTTTGGTTTAGATAAATAGCTAAGCGTCTGGGGACGTTTGTTCCATTAATGGAGAATGAAACATCATGAGCGAGTGCGCTACTCATCAGCGTCGTGTTCGTTAGGTTCAGTCACAAACAGAGCTCTCCGCATATTAGGTTGGCAAAAAAGTATTTTCCAATCTGATTTTTTTTCCAAATTCATTTTTCTTTTACATAACATAACAAGTGATCGACAATATAATCACCGTCACTAGCAATAGCATTGTTCCACTAAATAGGGAAATCACCGATCCCTTTCACGTGGCGTTTACGTGTGACCGTAGCCTTTTGCTATGCAAGGCTAGAGTTACAGCTTCAGTCATGATTTTCCAGTGATTGCTCCATCCTGAATAATCGTACATGAGAGTCGTTCAACTACGACGGATCTGGTATATTTTTGGTGCGAGCGCAGTCTGGCACCAGTTTGCGCCGGTTTAGCGCATCGACCGCTTTGAACATAATTAATACAAACCTGTTCTTGGGAAAATGCGAGGACCGTGATCACGAACATGACATTCATTTTTGACGCGACCCCCAATCGCCGCTACTTTAACGGCGTGACCTTGTCAACTGAAACTGAGGAGAATTAGCATCTGGGGATGTCAAAAGACTGTGGTCACAGATAAAATAGTAAGCGTTGACGCCGGCTCCTCTTAGCGCCATCCAGCGCCACTTTTGTCAGGAAGCTTTTCACCGAGAGTTATGGATCATAGCACCATTAGCATGGTCGAATGTATTCCCTTGGGACTGCGTGCACTCTTCTGAATCGTCGTTTGCGCTGACTCCTCGAATCCAAGTGCCAGAGCAGGCTTAACTAATGTTTACGGGTGTAGAACAGAAATATTATATCTGGAGTTCGAACATTGAGCAGCCCTGGCTCGTAATCTCACGTCGATGTAGGCGAAAAAGCCGTGGAGCGCAGCGCCAGTGGACCAAATGGTGCTCGTACAATTAACGAATGTCATATTGCGATCAGGAAACCGTATGACCGAATGACCCTGCGGAACAGCCTGAATTCTATTTGCGGGAGCAGAGAATGTGTGACAAAATATGATGGGAAGGCGAGCTCGCCATACTTTGAAACACTGCTTTATAAATGAATTACTGAAGATTTTTATTGCTCAATCATACGCTTCAGTTTGTGCACATACATTGGGGATCTATAACAACAAAAAGAGTTTGCGCAATAATCAGAAACAAGGAAAATTTATAATTCACGCAGATGTTGAGATACCATGTGTGTCACGCGGTCACAAAGGTGTTGAATTAATACTCAAAGCATCCTTTTCTCATAGGTAGTAGACACGATAAACTGACCAGGAGTACAAAGTATTATTACCTAGTAGAAGAGGATACAGTGCCCCTAGGCTGCTGCTGCATGGCGCTTTTTCCGGCGTGGTGCGTAGGTGCGTTTCCCAAGCTTCTCAGCCAGGCTTAACATCTGCCAGTCCTGTCAGAACCTCGCGCACACAAATGATGGCACCGACTAGTAAGTGGCCATGCTCACATCAGCTGTTTTCACTCACAACCAGCCTCTAAACTGTACCATCACTTCGTCAGAGTATTTTCCGATAAGAAAAGTTGATATCCTCACCGAGCATACTGCGATGTTTTTTTTGCGATTGCTATCCGTTTTCTGAAGCTTTAGCTTTTTTAGAGTAATTATCTAGGTATTTTCCTCAAACCATGATTGTTTGAACATAACTTTACTAGGGTGTTGTTAGTTTTTTTGAACATTTTTGACTGTGTTTTGAAATTTGCCGTCGCTTGAAGTCATGCTTTATAGACAGCTATGTTGCAGTCGCCGTGATTTTTCCGCAGTGATCAACGGCCCGCGATAATTTATCTTCAACGTGTGCGCGTCCACTTTTTGATCGGAATCCGTCCGCATCCCTACATCTAGGCCCTATTTAGCGCGTACTTGGCCGCTTCAACCCGTTTTTGCTCTACACTGTTTAGCTACTTAGATTCCATTTTCTGCAAGGAAGCCAATCTTAGTGCCTTCCGCCTCCACGGCCTTTCCACATAGGCTCTCGTTAATTTGGATGATAATTGATAGTGGCCTGGCTCCATGTCAGCTGGAGTTTCCGAGGATTAACCCTCCTTCATAACCTTGGCAACTTCCACTTTTGATATGAAAAAGCCTAGCGCTGTCGCCGAAAGGCCCAATCATTCGTTCATATGTCGACGATGCTGCTGCTAGTGGAATTTGAGGCAGGAGCGATTAAGAGCTTGGGAGTGTAGGCTCATGTCTGCACTCTGGGCCACGAGTTCGACCAATGCCAAGGCACAAACCATGCCTTGCAAAAGTTGCAAAAACTGTGCCGGCACCAGTAAAATGTCAGGCCCAAGTTGACAGGTCGGCTGATAAAGAAACCCCGTCACGACAATCATGAAAAGTCGCAAGAGAATCAGTCTTAATGCTAGGACTTCACAAGGAAATGGCGCCAGAACAGTCGCCCACGTTTTTTGTTCAGTATGCGAGGGCTACGAGGGGTGAACGGCCCAAGCCAAAGAAGCTAGTTCGAATTGGGACCCTGCACGTGATGTCGCTCACCGGGAAGTCTCGAGAGGTGGCCACCTCATGAAAAGCAGGAATATCGAAGTCCTATGCCTTCAGAAAACGCGACGGAAGGGTGCAAAGACTTGCGAATTCGGAGAAGGGGTCAAACTCTTCTATAATGGAGAGGAGACACCATATGGAATGGTGTGGATATAGCAGTGGCAAAAATTCTCAAAGACTGCGTATCCTCTGTTACTCTGTAAACAAGGGCAGTGATCGGATCATGGGAGTGAGAATAGACACAAAGGAGGGGTACTGGCTAATAGTGAACGTGTCTGCACCGCTCGCTCCGAGCTGGAAAAGATGAGTCCTACCCTACCCTGGACGAGAGATAAGATAGATTCCACGAAACGACTACCTCGCCGCAGCTGACTATCCAAACGGCCATGTGGGTAATGATAGAAAAGGTCTGGAAAGGGTACACAATGGCCGAGGAATAGAAGCAAGAACGCTGGGGAGAATGAATCCTCTACCTTGCCACAGTCCATGACCTAGCAAATTGTAGCTTCTTTTCCCCTAAAAGAAAGACTTAAAGAGAGTAGTGAAGGGAGGCAAACGACCGTTGAGGATATCAAGGTACTACCTGAAGAAGAGCTGGCCCTCAGCTCAGACAACCCCTAGCTGACACTGCTATAGACCTCAACAAGATAACGAGGGTAAGAATCGAGCGAAAAATTCAGTGGTGGAAGTGCAAAGTGGAAAGGGATAGCCTCATTACATAGAATACTAAAGGCAGGGTTTCCAGACGCATACGTGCCAGTGCAGGAGGCCCGGACAAATGCAGCAGATGTCATCCTACAGTGTGCAAAAGAAGTCTTGGCGGAGACGCGAAGTGGGAGTAGAAGAGACAAGGCAGCCTGCTTCTGGAACAAGTAAGTCCTCGGGATCCCTTAGCATAAAAACAAAGTAAAAGACAAGCCTAGAAGACCTCGCTGCAAAAAGCTGCAGCGACTCGCTAGGGCAGCCGTTGCCAAGGCCTAGAATACGGAAATGGCTACCCTGTATGAGTAGCAGAAGAGCCGAGAAGGGACAGATTCTCTTTTCGCCTGACTTAAGGACGGCATCGCGCTAGTGAACCCATTAGGGTAGTACAGATTGTGAAGAGCTGCAACGGTGCCATTCTCAAGATGCCGAAGTCGGAAGGAAATGGGAGGAATACTAAGAGAGAACCCTGAACGAAAGTTTCCCCGCACGGACAGCTCACAGGTAGACGAGACAGATCCTCACTTCTGTTCCAAAGGACGAGATCCCCGAGAGTTACAAAGAATAAAGTTTTGGAAGGCAGTGTGTTTAGATGGGGTACAAGGCCCTAAGAGAGCGTGTGGTAGGTTGTCCCACTCACTTCCTGAACAACGTAACAGCCGAATGATGGATGCCGGATGCATGAAGGAGTCGCACATTCGCGCCAGTCTTCAAACAGAAAGCAGACGCAACAGAATGCTCCAACAATCGTGGCATCAAGTTGACTAAGCATACATTGGAACTGTATGAACGGCTGCTTGAAAAAAGGCTTGAGGAACTTGCCTCTACCTCGCAGGAGCAGTTTTGCTTCATGCCTAAAAGGTCCACTACTGATGCCACCTTCATCGCTAGACAGATGATAGCGGGGTACCGAGAGAAGCGGCGCGGCAACTCTGCTACCTCGCCTTATTAGACCTTGAAAAGGCCTTCGACCGCCTGCCTCGTCCTGTGCTCTAGAGCGCGCTTAAAGAATGAAACGTTCCGGAACATCTAGACTCTACAGCAAAGGACATGTACGACGGTGCGGAGTCAGCTGTACGCACCCAACACGGCTTGACAAGGTAGGTAGGCATCACGGTAGAGGTACACCAAGAATCACCTCTCAGCCCGTTTCTCTTCCTCTTGACTGGGCGAAAGAAATCATGAATGGGACACTAATAATCATCCTCTACGCTGACGACATTGCTCTGATAGCGGATAGCAGGGAGGACTTGCAGTACCTGGGACGCGGTATAACAGCTGAGGTAGCGTGGAGCGGGCGGTAGGGCTCAAGTCAATGCAGCCTGGATGAAATGAGGGGACTCCACAGCCCCTCTGTGATCGGCGGTGCTCGTGAACGCTCACGGGCAGGGTGGATTGCGAAGTAGGCCTGCGATGCTCTACGGCAGCGAGTGCTGGCCTATATGCCAAACCATAAAAGGCAACTCCACTCAGCTGACACAAGGGCGCTGGGTCTGCGGTTAGGCAGAGTTGGAAACCAATACGTAAGGGCAGTCACACAGACGATTCCGATTCAGTTGAAGGCCGAGAGGAACGACTGCGTGGTATAGGCACGTACTGAGGAGACCCAAGGACAGCCCGATAAGAAAAGCGTTGAACTTCGATATAGAGGGCAAAGGACCACGAGAAGCCCAAAAGAAAAGGTAGAGGGACGTAATCAAGATGGACCTCGCTGAAGTGAATGCCATGGCAGAAAATGCTGTGGACCGGAACAAGAGACGAAGTTCAACAAGAACAGCGGAACCTGGCGCGGCGCGGGACTAACGCTAGGAAGAAGAAGAAGATGATGATGATAATGATGATGAAGAAGAAGAAAAAGAAGAGAAAGAAGTTGCTCATAGTGGAATTTCTACAAAGTCCGGCGAGACTATGGGAGTGATCATGATGGAGGTGGTTATATACCACCCTTTGTCGAAGGTCAACAGAGCAGCCCTGAACCTTGTGGGCTTGAAGACACGGCCACTCTTAGTGCTTCGATGGGGAGAGCCATATATGCAGCGGTCTCTCACAAGTTCATTTGGGAAGTAAATAGTAATAGTGATATCGTACAAATGAAAACATACCATAGTTATACCTTGTGAGTTTTTCTCTCTAACAATCAGACATTATCAGCTGGCTCACAACGTTGTTTTGTGGACAAGCTCGCCTTTTGCAACAGCGGTTCTGAATGAAATTCTGTTTCGTGGTGCATCCCATAGCTGACTTGAATTGAAGTAGAGCGGCTCAACACCTGCTCAGCACAAGTAGAGGATGCTAGCACTAGCCAAAACAGGTAAAGATAATACTTATAAAAACAGTTACAAGTACTGTTCACACAAATAAACTGAGAAGTTTTGAGATACTCTTAAGAATTTCGATGGGTCCTGTGGTGGTATCCTCAGAAGCTGGCAAAAACTTTGCGATGGACGAACTTCCACATTTTATTCTCCACATCAGTTCGGGATTTTGCTCAAAGTGAGGTTCCGAAAAAGTACAAATTTAAAGGCCGAAAACTCGCATGCGTCAAATGCATTCACGTTGTTTCGGCCATTCACCGCAACAGGTGCAGTGACGCTAGGGAAAACGTCATTCCTAGAAGACAACGCACGGAATCGGAAACTGAGTTATCGGATGTAGGTATTCCCTATCCCTAACAACTCAGCTTGGACCCGCCAACACACATGTTCACAAACTAGACTCCTACTGACGGCACCCTAGTTGTAGGCCACGCTGGCATAATACCGACCGAAGATCTTCCTACGCATTGCACAGGCTCCATCTGAGTAAGACGTAGCTATCTACAAGCGACAAAGCAAAATAAGATTATGACGCACTCACTCCTCTTGGGATTCGATGTTGTGGCATGCGCAATATGTGGCCAGCCAGTCGAAGCCTACGCCGTGCCACAATCACGTGAAGGCTGCTCATACCGCACCGTCGTAGAGTTTCTTCATTCGTGACCCGGTCCATGTATCGCATCTTCATGATTCGCCGAAGACATCGCTGATGGAAGGCGTTCGTTTTTTGGCGAGCTTTGGCAGACACTTTCCATGTTTCGCTTGCGTAGAGTGCTGTGAGAATGACGAAGGACGAGTAAAGTTTCATTTTATGGTACGCGATATTGAGGACATTTTCCATATCGGCAGCAGTCGCTTGAAACAGCACAGCTTTTGCGAGTCGAGCCCGGACATCCGCTTCAGCATCTCCAGTGTGCGTGATCACGCTACCAAGGTAAGTGAACGTGTCGACATTCTCTAGCGACGCAGTGTCAACGTTCACGTCACCTGCCCGTTCATTCCTACGTGCATGACCTTCGACTTCTCAGCCGAAACCGTCTTCCATATCTGCTGCGAACCTCCAAGAAAGAAGTTACGGAACCTATTACGTGGAGAATACACTACGAATTGGCGCCGTAAGGCACTGAGATCGTGGGAGCATGGCCGAGTGGGTACGTCGTAGAGCTCACGGATAAGTGGTCGAGGGTTGGGATCTTTGATGCGTGTGCTCTTTTGCATTTTTTCGAAAGTGGTCCCTGTGCACTTTAAACTATTTTGTATAACACTTGCCCCTGATAATGTCGTGGCGTAATGATTCTGAACTGATGGAGCCGTTGCGAACGATTCCATGGAGATCACCTCCGGCTGAAAGATTGTCATACGAGCCGAAAACTTCCAGCAGGTACGAAAACACTTCGAGATAGAAATCATTTAACATTATGTGAGTGGTGAATGAAGCTCCTGCCCAGCGCGATCTCCAGCATCATGATTGTCACATCAACGCCACTTAAATGGAAGCATTTTCCCAGTATACTCATCTTCGTGCTTCGTTCGTTCGGATTCGTTTCCCAGTCATGTTGTTTGGAGAACAAAGTCTTTTGAACTCGAAGTCTTCCTCCGGAATGCACTTTTGTTGTGTATGCTTTTCAAATCAAAGAAAGAAGAAGACAACAGCCAGAAGTGATCGCTATGGAATGGTTCGCAATGGCTCCATTACTTCAGAATCATTACGTCACGACATTATCAGGGACAAGTGTTACGCAAAATAGTTTCGAAGTGCACAGGGAACACTTCCGAAAAAATGCAAAAGAGCACACGCATCAAGAATCCAAACCCTCAACCACGCATCCGTGAGCTCTACGACGTATCCACTCGGCCATGCTGCCACGATCTCGCTGGCCTTACGCCGCCGATTTGTAGTGTATTTTCTCCCTAAAAAGCTCCGTAACTTCTTTCTGGGAGGTCCGCAGCAGATATGGAAGACGGTTTCGTAATGCCCGTCCGAAGACCTTTCAGCCGGTATGCATTTCATCTCGAATGGCTACTTCGACCTACCATCCTTCCCTTGTCAGCGCCGTCATGGTTTTCGTAAATTCATTTTATGAGCTCTGTTTCTCTTCTTCTTGACTTCTTTGCTTTTTTGCTATTTCGCACACACACTCTGACTGCAAAGGAGTGGTACCGACACACGAACGACTCCGCCCACTTTTTCAAATGAGTTATCGCGGGTTTCGAACTTCGATAATTTTTTATCGACTTCGTTCTTTTCACATTTACCCTCCACAGAACGAATGTACTTATAATCTGAGACGAATTCCGAAGAAGCTCATCATCAAAAATGACAGGAAATTAACGCATGCAGCAATAGGTGTGGAAATCGCATTAGGATTTCCACCCCTATTGCGCATTCCACACTTATTCACCTCTTTGAACCAGTCCCTCTTCAATAAAATTTTCGAAACTTGTGAACTGGGACATCCAAACTATAGTGTGAAAGACGTATGCAAGAGTAACACGGAGTAGTCAAGGAAAGTAGCATATAACGTTTTCGGATTTGACCATGGAGCCACTCTGTTATTAGTTAAGCTATTCTCCAGAGAAGGGTAGAAAGTTATTTGCAAAGTGTTGAAATGCCACCAACCCATCTTTTATATTTCGATTTCTGGGATAGTATAGAGAAAGTTCCAAAGTAAAAAAAACAAGTTGCCCTTCAATACAAGTTCGCAGGTGGATGCGAAAATTAACTTCTAAGTATAAAACAACTTCTTCTCACTTTCAATCACAATATTCATGAATATTCATTGCTGCCGATTAACAATTCCACCTGCAGTTGCTCTCTTAATTTACCTTTCTGTCTGAGTGACTCTTTCACTGCTGTAATTTTTCTGGTTTCAGATGTGCAAAGAGGAAACTGGAAGTTTTTTATGTATGATAAAACTCCTCCATTGTGATAATTTCTCTGTTCTCAGATAAACGCAAGAATTAAACCACTGCCGGGCCTTGAAAAGGGGAGACAGTAGCAAGAAAAATAGGCAGAAGTGGTCAAATGGTCAATGCTGAAATCACCTATTCGACCAAAGTTTTGCCAGAAATCCTGGAAAATATAAATCCGTGGAGCATTCCAGAAGCAATTTTGAGTAGTGGACTAGACCAATTTTTTGCGGCTGATAAGCGCTTTTGGAAGCAACCATTACTGTCGCACTAAAAGCAACCATTATTAATGCACTTCTGCCGACAAGAGAGAAGCTTGTTTGTTCTTCTTGCATGCATTCAGTTTGGAAGATCTAGAAGAGTCGAAATTGGTGAGTTCCACTGCAGCATCATGCGGTTTTTTTTTGAAGAATTTCTCTACGGGAAGCAATCCAGATGTCCGAAGAAGGGTAATTGGTAGGGGTTGCTCTGATAAGAATGGTGGATGTGGGAGAAATTTGCAGCTGATTTCGTTTTAGTGCAGGTTATGTGTGAGGCCGAGCATGCCATGGAGTAGGATCGGCCTTTTCTTACTAACCAGTGTCAAGCTCGCGAGCTGAAGTCTACAATGCAGTATGCTGATTTATTTATGTTACTGTTAAGCAGTGATGGTCCTGCATTAATGAAGCTGTTGTCGATCGAGCCTGCCATAGGTCACAAAACCACCAACATGTCTTCTTTATGTTTTGATTCGGCTCAAGGGAATGTTGAGCAGCTCGATTCTTGCCCACTCACCGATCAGATCGTCGCCGGTCCTTGTACGCGATCGATTTCTAATTACACTTAACAATATGGTTTGGGGATAAGACGTTCCTACTGTAGTAAAACAGGTCGCTGGCTCTCTAAAACGACTATCTTTGTGGTCATTTTGTGCTGCCCCTGCATATCAAACTTCTTCGACTTTCCGATTTCGCGTGGGTATGAATCATCCCTCTTGATACATTTGCTTTGAAGGCAATGCCCTTCAACGTTAGACTTTGTCTCATACTCTGTTTGTTGTCGACATCCGATGGCCGCCACCACGATCATCAACGCTCTCATCACCATTATGATATTTCTTGAATCACTATTGCGCAATACGTTTATTCGTCGTGCAAACCAATCGCTTCATTGATATCCTTTTCTGCAGCTTACTGCCCGTTTCGAATCTCGATACAAAATAACTGTGCCAATATGTTTTTGTCACCATCTAAAAAACAGAAGAATCGTTTCAAGCAAAATGCGTCAAGCGAGATTTGCGCTTTGACCCAAAGAGGAATGTGACAGCAACCTCACAAAAAGTTGCACAGAAAATAGCAGCTCAAGTTGGGGTATCGAAAACCGCAAGATTCTTCACCATTCATTGTTTATCTATGGAGCCTGGAGCAGAAGCTACCTGGAAAACTTGAGAACTGTGGAGTAGTCTTTTTTGAAATCCATAATACATGTGCAGCTAGTCTACTATTGAGAAAATTCGTACTATTCCGTTAAAATCTTACATGTATTAAATCTTAATCTTGATCTATCCAAATCTATATTAGTTGAAATCTTTGTTCGAAATGGCTGTTTTTGCACTTTTGAACGAAGTGCCTTTCATAGACATTTTCTACACACACTACACTATATTATATCTCCATTACATGCCCCGCCCCAGATAATAAATACCATAACAGTTTCGCACAAGTCCATTTTCTCGCCCTATTCTTTAGCGTGAGGCGGAGGTGGTGCAGTGATAAGTGACGCGCTTAACACTTGCTACTGGGTTCAGATCCCAGGTTGACTCCCGCTCAGGCCAAATCTTCTACCTCCGTGACAATTTTGGTACCAGATTTGTCTGGTATGAAAAGATCACTGACTTGTAAATCTGCTGAGACCCGCAAGTCACTGTATTGGCCGCATCGCAATAAGCCACTACGATTCTGAATGGAATCAGAATGCGTGCCGCATCCCATCAACGGCGGCCACTTTAACCATTATTCTTCAGCGTATCGTTTTCAAAAAGAATGAGTACCCAAGCAAGGCGGACTCCATACAAATCGATGGCACTGGGCTCATCCATACAAAATCCATACAAAAACATTGAAGTATCTCGGATCAGCAATCGCGGCTGATGGTGGTCTGAAATCGGAAGTGAGCGCACTCGAGTGCAGTGTGGTCCAAGTGGCAATTCATCTCTGGGATGCTTCGTGACAAGGAGATGCTAGAGCGATTCAAGTCGAAGCTCTACGGAAAGGTCGTTCGACCAGTCGCCTTACGCGGTGCTTAAAGGCAGCCCCCGCGATCAAAGTGGCTCGTGGTCGCCTTTGCTGTGCAAGTAGTCTAGCCTCCAAGCTAGAAGACTGTTAACCTTTCGCGACTCTGTTGTGAGCGTGGAGGCTGCTATAGCCGCTCAAAGTGCTAGTTCTAACTCCTCCTCAGTCGGACCGCCTTTACTTGCTAGATGTCCTCCGACGGAGGCCACTCACTTGTTCTTAGTTGGGGCGGCGAGCATTGCTAATGCCTTTGGATAATTCTGCTCTCCTTCATTACAGTTTACTCATTGGAGGTATATGCATTCAATTCAACCAATTTCGCGAGGTGAAACGCGTAAAAACAAGAGTGAGGCAATTTTCGTGATGCAAAACCACGACGCACAAAAGGTGCGCTTACCGTAATCACAAGTTCATTCACCGCGTTGATAAAATTCCTTTTTCTTCCAGAGTTTTTTTCCTCTGCGTTTTTGTCGTTTTCTTTTTGTATTCTTTCTTTTGCACTGGTTCATATCAACTACTGCGATATGTGATAGAGAGATTTGTGAGCTAGGGGCTGCACAGAGACCGCAGGGAGGTGTGACTGTGAGGGAGCGATTCTGTTTATGTTGTTCTGAAGAGCACTTCTTGCCTGTTTTCTTCTTTGGGAGATTACTTATCAGCTGCTGTTTCAGAATTTGGAAAGCAGCTACCCATGAGACTTTTATCGCGGGAGCTGTCTTTAAAGCTGGCCCGCGACCAAGAAGTTGGGTGTGATAGGGATGAAAATGTTGCGTTGGACGGCGGGCATTAAGCGCTTGGACCACATCTGTAACGATGTAATGTACAGGAAGTTTGGTGTAGTTTTATAGCGAACAAAATGTGAGAAATGAGCCTTCGCTGGTATGGCCATGTACTTCGCGCAAAGGCTGACACCGTCTGTAAGATTGGTATCCAGCTTTAGGTGCAAGGCAGGCAACCCAAAGGAAGCCTTGAGCAGCGTTGGCTTGATACGCTGCCAACTTCAAATTAGCTGAAATCCATCCCGAAAAGGCATTTAATTGGGAGAAGGCGTCATCATATCACAAAAGCGAACCCTACCACCGAGCAGGACAAACGCCGAAGAATAGGATGAAGAAATGGACTTTCTGCAGAAGTATTACGGTACTAAGAACAAACTTCTCGATAGCATATTTGCTGCGAACGTGTTACGGTTCTTATTAGGGATGGTAGCCAAGTCAAAGTAGCCATTTGTGATGTGATATAGGGTCCTGAGATGTGTTATTGGAGGCTGATCTCAATTCTGCACGCGAAATTTGCAGAACGATTCTTGAACGGAAGTGTGAAGGTTCATATGAATGGAGGGAAACGCAATCAAGTGCGAAAACCACTCATTTCACATGAATAACCGCGAAGCGCTACCACATCCATCGGCGTCATGGTGCAATGTTACCGATGGATGTGGTAGCGCTACAGAGGTGTGACGGAGGTTCGGGTTTTGGCGAAAACATTTCTTTGCTCGTGTTAGAATGCCTCTCTTGAGTCTAAGGAACACTTCCAAACATTGATGTGATCGCACTTTACGTATCCAGTCGGTGAGTAAGGCAACCCCACAGGGCGCCCGCGCCCTGCAAGGAGTCATTTCCGTACAGACATCAGCGGTTTGCTCCCTGAACACCAATATGATGCCCGTAGCGCACGTCACAATCGTTTCCGCGCTAAATGGGTATCATATTCGTGTTCAGGGAGCAAACCTACCCCTGGAGACAGATTTCTAGTCAAATGTTAGGTTTTAAACCAACTTCGAAAAAGTGGGGTTGTACTGGGTAAACAGAACAAACCAGTGACTCCAGGCCCAGTCTGTTATCGATTGCTTGCCATCGGACGGAAGTTGCTCTCAGAAATCAGGAAAACTAGAGCGGTAGCAGAGCGAATGTGGCAGAAAGTGTGAGACGAGGCTTTGTACAGGAGAATGTACCAATGGCTGAATAGGTGTGAACATGAATTAAACTGCATCCCATGGATGATTCACTTTTCGAAGTCAGGTCAATATACCAGATTTGGCTAGAAACTTGTACCTTGGTGTAGTCTAACCTGCCAAATATGTATATGACACTCGCTCAGCACGAAAACGCCTGTATCATCTGCCACGGGTATGTACCTGTGCACCCAAATTTTCTGAATCACAAAGCGCCCAAGCGCAGTAGTAACTGCACGCAAACTCTTTTTTGAGCACGTTTAGGTGAGCATCGATGTACTGGTTAGACTACGACTACATTTTGCCATGCTTCCTCATGGAGCAAAAAGATGAAGCCTCGCTGGGATCCGATTCCATGACCTGTTGCTCGGTGGACACGGAGCAAACAGCTCCATAACTCCGTTCAGAGAATGCGTTCAAAACCACGTCCCGCGATACCTTCTAGCAGCAGCAGCGCTACTTCCATTCGGTCTCATTGAGTGCGATATGGCTTATACAATAACCTGCAGGGCCAGCTTATGTCCGAGTCAGTGTTCTTATCCTCTCATACGAACCTGCGTACCGTTTGGCGCCTGACGGTAGAAGCCTTGGTGGGCCTGGGTGGGAGCTAATTTGAAGGCGATTCCGGCGACCACAGCACATAGGTAAAACGGTTCGAAAATAGAACTGCCGTGTGTTTGTTGACTTATTGAAGGAGAGGGAAGCACGAGAAAGCGCCCGGAGTAAGAACCTCTCTATTGCATTGTTCATGATCACCGGACGAGCGTAAGGTGGTCAAGATCAATTATGGATTGCAAAAGGCGGCGATACACTGATAAGAGACTAGAGACGCGAAAACGACGTGCGATAGAGCGAATGGCAGTCTCACAACGACACGGTCACTGGAGGCCGGCATGTGCCTTCGTGCTCAAATGGGCCTAAACCTGAGCGCGCTGCGTTTTGCTTGCTGTTTTTCAACTTTTATAAGCAGATAGCCTCTGACGTTCCTGCTTGACCATCGTGCACGGTTATGAGAGCCTAGCCCTAGTTTACCGCGGAGCGTGCCTTTAAGATTCGACCCTGGGACAGCGTGAGTGGTAGACGTGCCCTGCGCCACTACACCACCTCCGCTTCCTGAAAATAAATAACATGTTAAAAAAAGTGTATGTTGACGAGCAGTATAGTTTAAGGCTCATTGTTCCCATAAAACAACAAGGAACGCACAAGGTGGCGAAAGAGCTGGTGAATTTTCCCTGAAATTATGTTACAGCAAAGCTGTAGCGCTCATTATGAAGATAAATCTTTTGGTTTTCAAATCGTATAGATTTTTGCCCTGAATTACTAAACAAAGCTTAAAGGCAATTCCTGCGACCACACTCCATACGTAATACAAATCAAAAATAGAATTGCCCTGTGATTGTTGACTTAATGAAGAGAAGGAACCACGAAAAAGCGCCCGCAATAAGACCCTCTTTATTTCACTCGAGAGAGCACAGTAGCAGTCTCACAACGACACGGTCACTGGAGGCTGGCATGGGCCTATCACGCGTCAGTGGGCCCAAAACCTGACCGCGCTGCGTTTTGCTTGCTGTTTTTCAACTTTTGAAAGCGTATAGCCTCTGACTTGCCCGCTTGACCATGGTGTACGGTTATGAGAACCTAGCCTGAGTTTGTCGCGGAATGTGCCTTTATCTGTACATTACTTATGTCCATTGAAAGACAAAACAAACTCCCGTCCGCCAAAAAGTTCCTACGTTGTTCGGTAGGAAGCCTCATGCCAACTTATTGGAAGCTCTATTGTATTTCGTATAGACCCTGTCCAGACACCCATAATCATCTTATCGCTCTGAGTAGGGAAGGTCGTCAGGTCGAAGTGGGCATTTGTAATGAGATATAGCTCGATAGTCGTATGTTTGGACGCTGATCTCACATCTGCCATCGAAATTTGCAGAGCGATTCTCTGAAC
Source organism: Cooperia oncophora (assembly GCA_036418165.1). Classification (NCBI taxonomy): domain Eukaryota; kingdom Metazoa; phylum Nematoda; class Chromadorea; order Rhabditida; family Trichostrongylidae; genus Cooperia; species Cooperia oncophora. The sequence continues at coordinate 50,313 of MU966617.1, forward strand.
GGAGTTATGGAGTTTTTTCCACCGCGTTTACCACGCAACAGGTCGTGGGATCGGATACCTGCTGAGCTTAACTTTTTTGCCTCTTGCGCAAATGTGGCAAAAATTGGTTGTGGCGTCGCTACTACATTAGCGTTCTCCTTGACTTGCCTGAAAAAACAGTTTGCGTTACTGACTACCGTTACTTACTGGCGCGCTTAGTGCCTTATGATCTAGGAGAATTTTTGGATGTACAGGTGCCCTCGGCGCGCAGTGCACGCGTTTCCGCGTTGAGCGAGTGCCATATTCGGATTGTGTGACATCTAATCCTTTCTATGCGGCAAGAGTGCAAATCTCCCCTAGCTGTCGGTGCTCTCTCGCTCTCTCTCACTCGGATCGACTGGACGATAATCGCCAGTTTCCTTTTCAAAGTAACTGGTGACTCACTAGTGGGAACGTGGGTACTACAGTGAATTACTAGTGAATTTTGGGGAGGAAGGATTGAGAGTATTGGCACTATTCATCCTTTAACTGCCACGACCATCCAGAATTGAGCCAGTTTCTGGTTGACGTTTTTCTCCGTGGACAGATTTGGCTCAAATATTGGCTCATTGGGTATTTTGACCTCCTGAATACGAATATGACATTCGCTTAGCCCAAAACTTCTTGGCGCCCGCGTCACAGGCGCCGGTGATCTGGGGTATTTTGGAGCCAGCACCTGTAGCGCGGGCGGCAAGAGGTTTCAGGTCGAGCGGACGTGATATTTGTGTTTGGGAGGTCAGACTCCCCTGAGAACAAGTTTTCAGCGAATTTGGTGATTTGAGGCATTTTGGCGCCGGCGCCTCTGGCGCGGGCGCCAGGAAATCTCGTGCCTAGCAGATGTAATATTCATGTTCAGGAGGTCAAACCACCCCAGGTTAAACTTTCAACCAATTCTGCCAAGGCAGAAAAAAGTCGGTCAAAATGTGGCCTGTTTTCGGAAGATTGGGGCAGTAAAGGGTAAATAGTGCCAGAGTATTCTAGGTCACAAAAGTGCATTCTCATACTTTTCACTTCCTTTTGTTCATGCAAGTCGGGATCTTTTGCATGTCCTCCGATTTCGAAAAGTGAAGCATCTATGGGTTAGTTCAGTTGATGTTCACACCTATTCAGCTGCAGATGCATTCTCCTGCACAAAGCCTCGTCTTGCCACTTCTTACGCATTCCTGTTGTTACTGCTTCAGGTTTCCTGGTATCTAAAGGCACATTCCGTCCAAAGACAAGCAATCGACAAGAGACTGGCCCAGGAACTATTGGTGACCATCATTCTATCAACTGCTACCGCACTTTTCAAAGTTAGGTCAAAACTTCACATCTGGCTAGCCTGTCTCCAAGGATAGTTTTGCTCCCTGAACATGAATATGGCACCCATTTGGCGTTTGAGTCTCTTCTGAACTCAAAAGAGACATTCCCCACAAAATACAAAACAACTCACCTTCCAGAAATCCGAACACTTCATGGCATACCCGCGAAGCAAGACCATTACCACAACAACATGCCGACACTGAACATTAGGATGCTTCCCGGCTATTCAGGCAAATTGGCTGGCAACCGCGCTCGACTCCGTTTTCCTTCATTTCGATTCTAACAACCTTCTTAATTCCTTTCAGAGAATAGCTCTGCAAATTTTGAAGGCAGATTCGAGATCAGCGTCCAAAACTACATCTAGAGAGCTACATCTCTTTACAAATGGCCACTTCGACCTGACGACCTTCCCCAGTGAGAAAGATCATTGCTGAATAATGTTATACTATTCTGAAAATACGTGATTGCATGGAACCATGTAGCGTCGAACATCAATGCGACACAACCGCAGTACTTTCAATGCCTCTGTTTTTCCTCTGGGCTTTAACGTTCTCTTACTTCACTGCATCACGCGGTATCAATTTTGATAGCGAATTCTCTAGGAGTTGCTCTTGTGCTCCTCCGATGTTAAGTTCCTTGAGCCTCCATAGGTTTGCTTGCTATTTTTCGGCTTGTTTCTTCTCATTCTATTCTATTTTGTCACGGCTGTATGGTTTCATTGCAAGTTCTGCTATGAGTTTCCTCTTCGTACAGCCACTGAGGGGATAAGAGAGGATGCTGTCGTACCACCACCCCTCCCCACTTTTCGCGACGTCTTCTCTTCAACGATCATTGAAGAGCCCCGTCAACCACCCTGCAGAAGGCCAGCGTTGCGAATTCCACAAATCTGCTGCCAAGTCGTCGGGTTCTATTGCCTTGCCGGCCTTCATCTTCCTGCTTCCTTTTCGGTGCTTCCTTTTCGTGTATGGTAGTCTTCTAAACCGGAACACACGCTGGTAAGGCACGGGGGATACCCAGAGTGGTAAATTCTAACGTTGGATGCCTAAACTAAAGTATTCACGCCACCACTGCATTACCCCTTTCCGTTCGTGAGAAGATGACCTTTCTTCTCATTCACACCAGAACACAAACAAGCAGAATTTTCGGTTTAGCGGTTACAAGATTCGGCAAGTCGGTACAGGTGCACTGTCGCACATTTCCAAGTTCTTGCCGAGATACGAAGTGTGCTGCTTCCATGGCAGCTACAACCTCATTTCTCGCTTGCTGGTGATCTACCAACCCCTAGCTGACTTGCGCTTGAGGAATAGGTGGTGAAGCCTCTTTTGCTCGCGAATCTTAGCTTTGACGTTAACGGTCTACAGCCAAACCCCTTTGCCAATTCTCCGCGGTCCAGGCCGTTGTGCCGAGTTTGAAGCGGGTGGCCCTGATTATCGTTCGGTAGCTCCTTTCTAAGTTTCGTCGACAGTTGTGACCTAATGAAGTCGAATGCGAGAAATCGCGATGCCTTCCGCTTTCTTTTTTTCGAATCACCACTTAATTGTTATAGGACCGCATCGCTCCGCCTGCTTCAGTCTGGAAGCTCCTAGTCTGAGCATGCAGATCAGCGGGCAGTGCTACATGACAACTGTTCCATACGGCACTTCCTTTGCGCCAGTAACGATTCCTTGATAGCCATGATAGCCATATCTGATGGGCACAAAAGCTACAGTTTATGTAATCGCAATCTGTCGGGGAGCAATCAGCAGTCGCGACCTGCGGCATTGCCACCACTGGTTGTTTTCCTCCTGAATCGATCTTTTCCCGATCGGTATTGGTAGAGCCGCAGACGGGCTCAACCGCGTTGCGCCGCCGCCCCCGACAAATCGCAATGTTACAAACTATTTTTGTCTTGGTGCTGCCGATGTAGAAGGTGATGCGATGGAGTTACGCTTGCGAAACTTTGTTTACACGATGACGAGATCACGCCTAAGCAAACTCGAAGGTGCGCTCATAGTGCTGTGATCCGAGTCCACAATGACGATCGTAATCATATTTTGCAGCGCCCATGTGCCCATTTAGGTGGCCGATAACAATGATACCGTCTTTTGGTGGCACCTTAGTCGTCTTCTCATCCAGCAGAGCCCAGAACTCGTCCCTCGATTGCTCAGTGCGAATTGCGGATCATATGCAGAGAAGATTTGGTATAGTTGTTGTCTGACAAGGCAGCAAGCTTCGTTACACCTTCGTCGAACTGAACTGCGCTAGTAATCTAGTCGCGGGATCGCTGAGAGACCATCACAGCCCTACCATTTGTAGTTTTCGGCTCACAACAAAGAACGGCTTTCGAGCCGTGTCTAATTTTTCTTGACCTGCAATCTGCCCATATCGTCTCTTGCACTGTACAGACATCGATCATTTCCTGCTTTTGCCAGCTCCAGTCAAGGTCCCATTCAGCGCTTCAACAGAAGCCCTTGATTCGCTGCACGATTTTCGTATTAGCCTGGTCGCTCCCGACGCCGTCCTCGCATCGGGGACCCTCGCGCACTTTGTACACTAGCCAAGCCTTCCGAGTACGTGTAGGCTCGCGTGGACGAAGTGCCGTTATTTCAAAATTCCTCTGTCATCATTGAACGCATGATATGTGACATGGGGTACCCGTATGTGGACCCGTCATGAAGACCTGTCGCTTGCAGTCAAGTGTCCGCGCTTAGCTCAGCCTGCAGAAGCGAGCAGTCCTCAGTCGGACCACATAAAGGACATCACCATCTTTCTCTTCCTCTTCACATACTGTAAAAAGTAGTGGACTTGTTACAAAAGGTAGTGGACTTGTTGTGAAAATATTGTGGTTTTAAGAGCGAGTTTTCTACATAGTGGACATGCTGCAATCATTCCAAACATTCCGAGGCTTCCGGTAGAACAATCGCGATGGCGTAGGGAGATCCAGCTGACCTGCTTCAGGCCATGTCTGGTAAAGTTCTGTTCGCTAAAGCTGGAAAAGTTGTGTGTGCAAGGAAAACCTGTTCTAAGGAAAACCTGTTCTATTTCGGTCATTTTCCGCGACGGGGGAGTACGCTCAGTAGTGGGCTTGCTGCGAAAGTGTCATGGTTTTTGAACTAATTGTATCAATAATATGCCTGCTGCAAACGTGTTACGGTTTTCAGAAAGAAGAAGTCTACGATTTTCGAGTATGGGGAGGCTTTCGTTTCAGGTGATCTCTCAGTGGAGTTGTATCCAGCGATTAGTTTCATCGGGCAAGCAGGAGATGACTGTTTTCTTACAGCAAGTCAGGAAATAGTTTGCATCAACGGTCCCCCAATGCTCAAACCCCGTCATGGACCATATGGGAAGAAAAAATGATCTGGCCAGTGAGGGATTCAGAAAAGTGTCTTTTCGCTCGCCCACTTCAAATACGGGATCACTTGGCCGTAAGATCAGCTCTGCACGGTGTGTTTCGGATATTTGGTCTTACGGGGTCTCGTTCTCTCCTCTTCCGCAAGCCAGAAGCGGCAGCTGGAACGTAACCGGATGGGTACGATGGATATGTCACGATGGGTATTGTCTTCAGGGTACAGCATGGGGATGTGTCAAATGGCGGTGTGGGTACGACCCCCCCCTCAAAGAGGGTCCAGACACGACCCCCCCCCTCCGCTCTAACTGACAACCAGATGCATGTTCACCACAAATGACTTCCTGAAATGGAATCTGGATTCTCGAAAGGCGCACTCTGCTCTAAATAGAGGAAATAAAAGGCTGTTTCAGCCTCATGCAATATGAGGCTGAACAACAGCTCGCATTACCTACAATTTTGTCTTAGGATTCAAAAAAAACTCCTCGTTCGATAACTATGTATGACATGCAACTTGTAAAAGAAACACAATTGAAATAGCGGCTAATGGTGATCATTGATAGGCTGAATTTGAAAAAAATCCACAAGGTGAGCGTGTCAGGGCCCAGATGTGCATTCAAGGATGGTGACGGGAAATAATGAAAACATGCACGACACAACAAAGCGAACATGGAAAATACAAAAAATGCAGGGCTAAATGAAAAAGGACAACCAGGCCGGCAGTAAATCGTTCCATACTTGGCTATTATCGATCAGGCTGCAGGGCGCAAGCTGCGACCCGCTTTCTTTGGAAAAACGTCATTGAGGCGCTGTTGTTGGACTTGCCAACGTCCTGGGGTCTGTTCGGGGTTATATCTTTTTTAGGCGCGGAGCTTTGAGGAATGGTAAGCAGCATGCAACGGCAAAGTTTCTACTGTTGTGTATTCTACCTAGTTGCAAACTGAACAATCCCCCGTTGTGTGAAATATTCCGGATGGGTTTTGGATAGGCTAGGGTAAATCGCGAGCTGGTTTCCATGTTTCACCGCGAAGATTGCTTCGTTCAAACGCAATTTCATCAGGATTAAAAACGTCCTGAAACCCCTCCATCCTTCTCTTTCCAACAAGCTTCACGGTTTTTCTGAAGACCCACTAGTTCAGGAGATATTTTAGATGGGTTACCCTTGCGCTGGAGAAGAACTGTTCCTCGGAACATCGACAGCAGAGGCGTTGGCGGTGTGGGCGTCCTCGTCAACACGCACTGGGCCATGAACATCGCTTCGTACGAAAGTCTGACGACCCGAATCGGACGTTTGCAGTGAGAAGAGTGGTTCAACTCCAGCGCTTTGACAATCTTCGTCGCCTACGCACCAACATCAAGCTACGACGGACGAGCTCGAAGCGTTCTATATATTATTGGAGAAGTTTACAAGGAAGATCATACCTTCTTCAAGGTCATCGTCGGTGATTTCAACGCTAAGATCGCGACCAAGAAGAACGGCTGAAGAACTTCACATCGGAACTCACGGAACGGAGTGAATGAGCAGGGTGAAAGGCTGTCTGAGTTTATCATGTCGACCATACCATCCATGGTAACTCGCAGTTCCAGAAGCCCTACTCTCTACGCTGGACATGGGAGTCTCCTGGTGGACAATTCCATAACGAGATCGACCACATCATCTGCAATCGAAGGTTTTGCCTAATCGATGTCGCTGTTGTCCCTAAGTTCTACACGGGATCCGACCATCGCCTCCTTCGCGCAAGATTCCGCTTTTCGATGCGCGAGAGAGAGCCGCAAAGTTTAAAAAGCGAAGCCCAAAGACCTTCATCAACTGGGAACACTTCACTTCTTTCCCCGCTGGGCTCTGGAGGATTCTGTCATCGACAACATCGACGAGGAATACGAACGGTCTGTTGCACATCTTCACGACTGCGCCAAGAAGTCAGGCGTTTCCAAGATTACCAAGAAGCGTCTATCTCTGGAACTCTCGAGCTGATTCGCCAACGTTGAGCCGCACGAGCGCAGGCAATTCCCAGCTGACGTCTGAGCTTGCGACAGCTATGCAAAGAAGCGTATAAAGGAGACCTCAAGAGAGAGAGAGCAGCAGGAGTATTTGTGGAAGCCGCAGAGGCGAGGGTCTAGACGCATAGCGCAACGACCCGCCCAGCGTACTTCGCACACGCCCAAGCCGTGATTCGCAAGGAACTAAAGATGCGGCGTGCCTGCTGTGGCGTCCGGACTTGGAACAAACGCATCCAAAAGGGCAATGGAGAAGTGTCATCGACGAGCTTCTACTCGGATCTCTATCGACAGCCAGTCCACCTGCAACCATACCGCTTTTAGAGCAGGATGGATATGATCGTGTCCTGCAGTTCTCCCTTCCGAAGTCCGACACGCCAGCCTGTTCGGGTGAAGAATCGTACGGCACCCGTCCCACAGGTCAGACCGAACATCTGAAGAAGGTTCCGCCAGTTCTCGTCAAAACTCGGGTCGACCATCAAGCGCTACCTGTTGGAATGCAAGGCACCCACCTCGTGGGAAAACCAGCAAAGACTGTGTTGCTGTACAAGAAGGGAGACCTGTACGACTTGGCAATTATCGCCATCTGCCTGCTGTCTTAGTCTACAAACTCTTCACACGAGTCATCCTGAATAGGATTGGCAGAACACTAGAGACGAAGACAGCCATGCGAGCAAGCAGGGGTTTCGAGAGGATTTAGCACGACCGATCACATCCACACGGTAACGAAGCTCATCGAAGTATCGCCGGAGTAACAGATGCCGTTATGTCTCACGTTTTATCGACTTGAAGAAAGCCTTCGACTCCGTTGAGACAGAAGCGCGTTATCGAAGCCTAGGCAACCAGGGTATCCTACTCAGTACATCAGGATTCTTCCGAGAGCTCTATCAGCAACTTTCACGACCACAGATTTCACCATTCTACAAGGGATCATCATTGACTGAAGGAGGGAGTCCGACATGGCACACCATCTCGCCCAAGCTTCTTCAGCGCCTCTCCGAGAACGTCATGCGTTCAACTTGGAATGGAAGACCCGGAGTGAAGATCGACGGTCGCAACTACACCATCTCCGCTTGTGCTGACGACATCGTTTGATTAAACGCCAAACATCGAGCAAGCGGAACGAATGCTGGCGGAATTCGACTGCGCGTGTGAAGAATCGGCTACGGCTGAACCTAACGAAGACGATGTTCATGAGAAACGGATTGGTATCCTTTCTCATCTGATCTGATGCCCCATTCACGCTTAACGGAACGACCATCTCTGAATGCTCTAGCTTATGTCTACCTAGGTCGTGAAATCAATATGATGAATGACCTAGCTCCAGAGCTGAGCAGGAGGAAGCGAGCGGCTTGGGGAGCCTTCAAGACATCGAGGGAGTAGCGAAGAAGACGAAGAACACCAAGCTCTCGTGCCCACCTCTTCGATTCCGCGGTCCTTCCTGCCTTGACGTACGCCTCAGAGACTTGGACTCTTACGAAAGCAGGATGAGCATGCGGTCGCGTGTATTCAACGCGCCATCGAAAGGGGCGATGCTCGGAGTTTCCCGCTACACGCAAGTGAGAGGGGGAATCCGGAGCTCGCCACTCCCGCCAACGATCGAAGATCAGAGACGCCGCCGCATTTGCCAAGGTTTCGAAGATCCAGGTGCGCCGGACACGTCATGCGTTCGGACGACCGCTGGACCAGAGCAGTCACCGCCTGGATTCCACGGATGTCAAGCGCAACGCTTGGAGGACGCCCACGCGATGGTCAGATTTCTTCTGAAAGCTCTGAACGAATGTATGAAGTTCATCGTGTCTCTCGAGCTGAGAGAGTTCATTGGGAACTCTTGCCACGTTGCAGGGACGAATGGAGACGTTACTGGGCGCCGCTCGATTAACTCGATGATCAACGCGGAGCCACAGGTGATACACGTGATACGCTTGCCGTACCCCTGGAACCACCGTAAAATTGACTCCTTATGTGCATTGGTGAGGATACAGCTTTCAGTGTGCCTCCAAAATACATATTTTCCTTCATGAGTGAGTGAAAGAGGGAGCTCGGCTATCACTAATCGGTTTGGTCCGTGCGCCGTGCATTAGGCTCCTACGGAGAGGGTGGTGGGAAGTGTAAAATTCTAATTTCAGGTGCTTTTATCCATGCAAGCAGATGTTTGTTTAGGGTTTGTAAAGGACAACACGCAACGAATCTGTTTGAGACGTATTATTTAGTCATCTACGTACTTACGAGTTCATGCTATAATCTGACACTTATTTATTTATTTATTTAGTTATTTATTTATTTAGTTTATTCTTGCTATATTGCTAATAAAATCTTTTATTATTTTTGTATTCCTAATAAACATCGGGTCTTCTGAATCTTTCCGTCCGTTCCAATTACCCTTAGCAATGACACCTTTGTACTGTTTTGATGCCTAGCGAGCCTACTTTTGCGATACTCCCCACGTCCCCCGGCCCAAGTACGAACCCAATCTTGGGGATTGACATGAAAAGAGGGCTGTTTAAACGTAACATTTAGAGCTGTAAAGATACACTCATAATGAACATCATTTTTTTTGAACATCTTGACTTCCATAGCTCCACTCCCACTATCAACTGAAATGTCGAAGCATTGCTCTGCTCTGAGTGACCCTTGAGATTACGACCCCCCCCTCCCCAGCGGCCAAGTACGACCCCCCCTATGGGTTTCGCACAACGATGCTGTACCCTGATTGTCTTACCCTCTGCTGTGTTAGCCGTCCTTGTAGCGGATGTAGACGGCATAACATCAGGCGGGATCTACCTCATCGAAGTGATAGACGGCATAACATCAGGCGGGATCTACCTCATCGAACGTGAACAATCGAATGAACGCTCTGTGGTGATGAACGCCTAGTTGAGACCTGGTGACCTTCAAGGAGGAAAAACAACCTGTGTTACATCGGCCATTTTCCGCGACGGGCGAATTTTCTCATTAGTAGACCTGCTGAAAAAGGTCAGCTAGCCTCAAAAGTCGTTGTATGGGCCATGTCGCATTCAATAAGCCACAACGATTCAGAAACGGAGCAGTTTGGCTTCATGAAAAAAGCACAAGTCATTGGTTGTTTTCTCTGATTCGTTCATTCGACAGCACCACGTACACGCCCCGCTTTCATCACCCATCCTGCAGTCACGTCGCTGTTGTTTTCAGTATTGACCTCTACGAATACGCCCGCCCCCCTTCCGAGTGTGATGAAATACAATGTCCCACGTCACATATTCCGCGACGTATGCTCGAGTCACATATTCCGCGACGTATGCTCGACCTTGCTCAGACTTCGGCGTGCAAATTTTTGGAGGCCTTTAAATGAACGTCAAGCATCCGAAAAGTGATTCCTTGGACATGAATAACGCAACCCGTTTGACTCGAACGAAGTCCCTGAAGAATTTCACAATGTCAAATTAATTCGCTGAGCTTGAATGTCACGTCCATTTCTGCCGAACACATTCGCTAAACCTTTTTCATAGCTTGCCGGTCAACATGACCATGGCGCATTTATCTCCGCCTTACGGAAAGTGCCTCTTTTTTAGAGCTATGGATAGAATTCGAGAGAGTGCACTACTCTTCACGGCCTCTTTTTTTGCAGTGTATTGTCCATACACTGCAAAAGGCCGTGAAGGGTAGTGCTTCGAGTCGAACTGGGATCTCCAGGTAAACGAAATGGTCTTGATGGATTAGAGCCAGATCAATGAGTGATGACTGACCCAATCCACACACCACGCTCTCTTTGCAAGTCGCTGGTCAGTTTAGTGGTGTCCGTTATCCCAGTTTCGTCACTAATTCGGATTGATGCAGATGCGGGGAACCGCAGCGTTTGAAAATTCAGAACTGAGAGTCTCAGCACAAGTTACCTCAAATTTGCTTGTGACGTCCTTGGTCAAGTCTACAACAAGTCGTAGTTTGCCCCCTCCAATCATCAGAACCTTAACTTCACGACGTTTTATCTCAAAGCCTCTTCGCCTCACAGCACACAGACTTTGACGGCGTTCATTCAGTCTACCTCAATGCAAGAACTCATATACCAAGAACGAAGAGCGGATAGATTACTTGTTGGTGCCGCAGTCATTGTTGAAATAGAGAGCACTTGATTTGACCCCTTGTAAGCATATCGAACTCTTCTAAGCTATCCGTGCATCTTTTGAATGCCTCCCGGAAGAAAGATGAATTAATTTCATGGCAGATGGCCATTATTCAGGGAGGTCAGAAATATTTATGAGTCTCAGAGTCGTCGTTTCAGGTTCCATGGTGCTAATCGATGGGGGAAACTACATTCTCTATATTTCTTCAGTGAATGTCACAACAGTTCGTGAGCTGATAGAACGAGACCTTCATATTAGTGATATGCAAAGACATGATGGAACGAGGGATCTCATCATGCTCAACCAGAGTCGGATGAGCCAAGTTGAACTGAAGTGGGACTTTGCTGTGATTAGCTTTTCGTTTTCGTAACCTTTTATTTAATTGTCGATGGGTTCTACGTACAAAGAATGGACTTAAACTTTGAACGCTTTAGGTGCTTTTTTTGCATTTTCAAGTGACGAAAATGGTATGCTCTCTGCGACCGCGAATTGGCGGTCCAAATACGCTGATAAATCATTTGATCGCGCGCAGTGTAACAAAAAGTGCTCATGTACTCAGATCAAAGAGCAATATTCAATCAAAATTATATACTGCGCAGGATTTTGCTAAGTACAAGGCGTAGCGCGCTTTTCAAAAATGGTTCTGTGCATATTGTAGGGGCTCATGCAAGTGCCTGAAAAGCAAGCTTCATTTTCGCTGCGCGCTTCAAGGAAATGCAAAAAAGGTGGAAGGAAATCTATGGAAACTACTCCTTTATGCGCTCTTAATCACTTATAACTTTGATCAGTTGCTGAGTGGGGGTCCTTATGAAGTAACTATTGTAAACAAAGTGAAAAATCGTCGCAAATGGGGCTCCAACTTGGATCACACGCTTAAGAGTGACGGCTCGTAGGAATAGTTTAGTCAACGATCGTAGCGGCACGTATCACAATGATCGGATGGTCTAGTGGTTCTCAATTGAACAGCGATGGTGGGGTTGATGGTTTGACTCTCCTATGGCTTCGGCTTTTGCATTTTTTAACGTTTCGCTGTTCTCGCTTCCGTACATCGTTTGCAACATTGCAATTTGTCATGGGCGAGCGCAGCGCGGCACGAGCTCGCATCCGGCTGCCTTGCTCTACCACTGGTGATCGAGCACTGATCGATGTAGGAAGGAATCAGCCAGTGGTGGGAAAGCCGCAAATGGGAATCGCTGATTGCGACCCGACAGGTCGCGGGTGATATAAACTGTGTCTGTGCGTGAGTATAACATGGATATTTGCCAACTATTTGCACATCCAAGTAGTTCACCTGTGACTCGGCGCTATTCAACCATTTCGATTTTCACATACTACCAAGCAAGATCGTTGCTGGACATTGATCTCTATAGGCTGGTCAGTAATCTTATCACCGATATGGAACTTTTTTCTGGCTGTGGTGTCATTTATTGCCAGTTCGGAGCCACACCTCCCTCTCACAGAATTGGTTATGTACACTCATATAGGAGACCTTCAGCGCTATCCTGGCGTCAAATTGCGTGGACGTCGAGAATAAGTGTCATATCGTGATCAGGGCCATTGACTACCCCTAAAGACGAATTTTCGGTCGAAAATATTGTTTAGGCCTTTTTGTGTTTATGTGTTGGATTGTGCTTACGGGTCTTACTATTGTTATACATATTTTCTCGCCTAATAATGCATAAACATTTAACCAGCAACAACGATGAAGCTCGTCGAAAGAACAAGAAAGGTCTCCCGAAGGCACTTGAAAAAGCCGGAAGAGCAATTGCTCTTTTCTCGGTAGGGGAGAACGACAGATTTGTTGAACGATTAGTTGGTAGGATTCGGAGACGGTCCAGAATACTCGCTGACCGAGCGGCTGCCCAGACGCTTGCCATGCATGAAAAGAGCTTGTTCGCATCAAACCGATGGTATGGTTGTCCATGGTTTGTAGCGTCGACGATAGGTCTCTGCCGTTAGATGCGGGACACTGCCCACACTGCCTACCGAATGGTAAGTCATCTACAACCCGAAAAGTCATGGAATTTTTTGGCTCAAAACTTGTCCCTAGGGATGATCGGTAGTCCTGGTCACGATTCTGACGCTATATTTTTTACGCCAGGGCGATCTGGCGCCAGCATAGCGCCAAACAGCTGGCTCTGTGAAACAAATTCGAGAGAAAAAGCAGTTCTAATTCACAAACAAAGGGTTGTTAAGTCTTTCGTGAATGTTTCGTTAGGACAAAGTATTTAGACAAACATGGCCGGAAAAAAATTGTAAGAAAGCGAAATTTTATCCCCGTGGGGATCCGAACCATCGGCCTATCTTCTGCGTTTTTTTTTAATCCCAGGAGCGCGTAGCGAACATGAACCTCAGTTTTCTGGTCCTCGTATGTGTCCCAACAATATGCAAAAAACCGTTTTCAAAAAGCGCCCAGCGCCCTGAACGACCTCCCTTGTAAGAAAAGTCTTGCAGGATCACTGATAAGAAAAATAATTGAAGTGCAGAAAACGTTGCAGCGCCGTGGATGAAGGTCAAAAGTGTTGAGCGGCTTGAAATCCAGCCCGACTCAGAGAGCAAATGTACGCTCACCTGCAAGTTGCATCTTCGGCATATGCAGGTTCAGAGGGTCCTGGGCTGAAGCGTATCGCCTTCTCCCTTCTCCCCCAAACATGCGCGAGGGTGAAGCTCCAGGGTTGTGAGACAGGCGAATTCGTACGACGCAGACATCGACGCGCAAGGGCCGACTACGCCCGGCCACGTCTATTAGGTTGTTGCTGTTTGATCCTCTCCTATTCCGTTCGCATGGATGTTGGTATTACGTCATCACGTGTGCGTGACGTGCACATTACTCTTCATTACACTAGCTATCATTCACCCGAGCTTGCATTTGCAGTACAGAATGTCGCGCAATTTGCACTGTGACAAAACGTACCTGCGCCACTGTTTGGTTTTGCTCCACGATTTCGGCTGGAATGCAAAGGAAGCCCATACCAAGCTGGTGGATACATACGGTGAGGACGTCATCTCTTACATGACATGCAAGAATTGGTTCGCCAAATTCAAGAAATGAGACTTTTCTCTCGAAGATGCTCCGAGGTCGGGTCGGCCGATGGAGTTGGATTTGGAAGTACTACGTTCGTGGAAGAGGGCCCGTACCTCACCACCAGAGAAATGGCGACCATGCTTAGCTATGATCATTCGACGGTTGCACGTGGACTAGAAAAGCTCGGCAAGGTAGCAAAGCTTGGTCGATGGGTCCCACATGAACTGTCCGCTTATGACCTCTCGAGGAGGGTGACCACTTCTCTCCTCACTTTCCAAAAGAGGCTTCACTTTCTCAACTCGATGATCACTGGAGATGAGAAATGGGTCCTCTACGATAACCCTGTGAGGAAGCGGCAGTGGGTCGACAAGGAGAAACAGCCAGGAGCCACCCCAAAGGCCGACCTTCACCCCAAAAAGGTTCTCCTGTCCTGTTGGTGGTCCAGAAGAGGACATGGAGTACTGCGGAGCTGCTGGAGAAGGACAGACCATTGACGCTTCCACATACGTGAACCAGCTGCGGAAATTGAAAGATCACGTCGACCGTACTCGTGGAAATAATGCGGAAATTTACTTCCGCTATGACAACGCCGACCTCACACTGCAAAGGCGACCCAGGCCGAGCTGGAGAAGTACGGATGGCTGATGTCGCCCACCCTTACCTACAGCCCTGACCTCGCCTCCTTCTGACTACTGGCTGTTCAGCACCTGTAGCGCTATCTGGACGGAAAAAAGTTCGAAACAAAGGATCAGGTCAGAAAGGCGCTCGACGACTCTTCCAAGTCCCGGCCTCTGTCGTTCTGGAAGGATGGAATCGACAAGCTGCCTGAGCGCTGGCGTCGAGTAGTGACTGGTGATGGTGCATACCTCTAATTCTCCAGGCTGGTTCGTTTTTGAGATATTTACAAAAAAGTCGTGTATAAGAACTTATGCAACAACCTAATATTTCTCCACAGCCCGCGCAACGTGAGGCGCTTCTGGCATCCGGTTGGAATGTGGTGAAAGGAACTCTTCGGCTCAGGAGAAAGGGGCATTGTCTCGTATAATTAAGTGAAATATATAATGTTGTATGACTCTGATAATTTCATTTTGAAACCCCTTTTTGCACGAATCCGCTCATCCACCTAGGTGCCTCTTCCCTTTAGGCTCAAGAAAGAAATAATGGCATGGGAGTCAGACCCCAGGTTTCGAAGTTTTACAAGTTTACAGGCCTCCATGAACAGATTTGGCTTCCTAGTTGGCAGGAACCAACATGATGCCCTCCTTCAGGCCGACCTGAGGCTCATGAAGAGCGACATGGACAGAACAGCGACAAAACAAAAGCGCGATATCGAACAATATTCAATTAATTAGCAAAAGATTGCTAACCTTTGTGAAAGTTGCTCTGCCGTTTGAGGTTTCCAGGTGGAATAGTTCATTCAATGCTTCCGTCCTAACGTTTCGGCGTAGTCGCCTTCTTCAGGGAATCATTCGTTACTCACATCAACTAGAGAGGAGCTGGAGAATACTTGCTAACGATGAGACATCAACAGCACAGTCATGGTCCCTACAAACGATCGCATCTGACGAAGGCATGGCTTGAGCAATAAGCCATTGTGTGTAGGACGGAATTTTTCAAAAACTGCAGTGCTTGGCTTTGTTGCGGGATTTGCGACCGTTCCCGGCAAACTATAGGGAATTTCAAACTGGCCTAATTTAGGGTGCGCCTTCTGAGTGACAGAAAGGTTTGTAGGCTTCAATTAGATTATGAAGATAGGCAGGAATAGCCGAGTGGTTAAGCGTGCGGACTCATGTTCGCACTCTAAGCCACGAGTTTGATCCCTGCCGAGGCACAAACCATGCCTTGCAAAAATTGCAGATATGGGGACGATGCCAGCGTCTGGCCCAGGTTCACAGGCCGGCTGATGGAGGATCCCGTCACAACAATCTTGACAAGTCGCAAAAGTACCAGTGTGTATGCGAGGGCTACCGAGGCTATAGAGCACCTCGGTCAAAGAAGCTAGTTCAAATTGGGACCATGAACCTTATGAGGTCGCTTACCGGGAAGTCTCGTGAGGGTGCCGAACTCATGAGACGCAGGAATATTTAAGTCCTATGCCTTCCAAGTCCGCGATGGAAGGGTGTAAAGGCCCGCGAGTTTGGAGAAGGTGTCAAACTCTTCTACAATGGAGCAGACACCAAACGGAATGGCGTGGCCATAGCGGTGGCAGAACCCCTGAAGAACTGCGTCTCCTCTGTAAACAGGATCAATTATCGGATAATGAGAGTGAGAATGGACACGAAGGAGGGGTGCTGGACAGTACTGTCCGTGTACCCACCACAATCCGCATGCTCCGAGGCGTTTTAGGATTAGTTTCACCTGACTCTGAACAAGGCCATAAGATCGGTTGCGGAAGATGACCACCTCATCATAGGGGATCTGAATGGCCATGCGGCAGCACTGCAGCACTTTCTTCACGAAAAGGAGGGCTCAAAAGATGACCTACAGCAGCGGAGGGAGACAAACGGAAATCGACCATGTCCTGGTGAGAAGTCGTCTCTCAAAACCGTCAAGGACACCAAGGTAGTGCCTGGTGAAATGCTGGGCCCTCAGCACAGGCCTCTCCTGGCAGACATCGCCATAGACCTCTCCAAGAACACGAGGGTGAGAACAAAGCGGAGAGTTTGATGGTAGAAAACAAGGTAGAAAGGACAGCCTCGGCCGAAGAATACTGGAGGCTGGGCTCCCAGACCCACATGGGCCAGTCCAGGACACCTGGGCCTACGCAGTACGAAGTCCTGGAGACGCGAAGTGGTATCAGAGGAGACAAGGCAGCCTGGTTCTAGAACGATGAAGTCCGGGGGATCGTCAAGCAGAAGAAGGAAGCATACAAACATTCATTACATTTCATACATTCTTTAGCAGTCCTTCTGGGTCCGATGTTAGCGTTGAAATCACCGACGATGTTCTTGAAGAAAAAACGGTCTTCCTTGTACAATTTCTCTAACTCCTTATAGAACGCATCGAACACCTCCTCATCGCAGCTTGATGTTGGTGCGTAGGCGACGAAGATTGTCAAAGCCGGAGTTGAACCACATCTTCTCATGCAAACGTCTGAATCGGGTCGTCAGATTTTCGTTCAAATAATTTCATGGCCAAGTGCATGTTGACGAAGACACCAACACAGCCCACGTCTCTGCCGTCGCATATTCCGATTAACAGTCCTTCTCCAGTCACATATGCAGCGTTGGGAGGACGATGCCTCCTCGTCTCGGTCAGTCCGATGACGTCATATGTGATCTCCCTGGCATTTTTCTTGCATCGACAGATCTTTGATGTGAGCTTCCAATGCAAGGGTCCGTGGGTTGAAAGCGAGGACTGCTACCCTAGTCTTAATCCTTCTTTGAGTAAATTCCTGAGATTCAAGAAGCCTCGCACGAGCGGACAACACCAACTCTAGTACGATCAGTGATAAATTCTTCTATCCACTTAATTATTCTATCATGAACTCCAATTTGCGTGAGCTCATGTAGAAAGATAGGATGGGAGACTTTGTCAAAAGCTTTGTATAAGTCAAAGTAAATTACGTCTGCACTTTTCTTAGCATCCAATGCTGTTGCCCAATCATTCATTGCTTCCAACATGAGTGTTACTGTGTATTTTTTTGCTCTGAACCCATGTTGGTGGTCAGACAGAACATGATTAGATGATATGTGAGCAACAATGACTTTCTTGAGTATTTTTTCGAAAAGTCTGCAAAACACCGACGTCATACTAACAGGCCTGTAGTTGTTGGGATCACAATGTGGAGGTTTTTTTCCTGATTGGAATAACGTAAGCATGCCGCCAACTACGTTTAACGACAGCTTGGAAAACATTAAATGAATAGGAATTCAAGCGGTGATGCAATGACATCAGCCATTTTTCCTACTGAAAAGAAATGGAATACCATCAGGGGGTAGCAAAATAAGAATTTGCCGCCACTTATAAATATTCTCAAGAATTTTATGACGGCCAAACCGCGGCAGAAGTCTCTATATTGGGGGATGCCACCGTGGACGGGTTTAAGACCGATGCCTTACGTATTGCTTAACATAAAACTATTCAAAAACCTCGGCCAACATTTCTCCTTATCAGGGTTTGATACCACTACCGGTGCCCATCTCTGCCTTTTCAGTGCACCAACTCCTCTTTTTACGATTACTGCGAAAATTCAGGCGTGGCGTCCGATGCGAATTTTTACTTTTATTGGATTCCTGTACTGCGGCCTTCAAGCGGCTCTATATTGAACACAAAACGAACAATGTCAGTGAATGTCGCTGTGTCCCTCGAAAATCAGACGATGAACGGTTGGTACCACACATCTGTAAGAAGCCACATTGCTTCTCAAAGTGCCAGGCCCCGAGTAATCGTATTATTGAGCGCGTGCTTGGACACAAACAATGTACTACACTAAGTGCCCGAGCTCCTTCCAGAAGCCCTCCTCCCTTTGCGTCTTTGGTGCAGTTTTCGGCAGCCATCTCGAGCCTTCTATGAATTATCGCTGTTCCGTGGAGTATAAGGCGCACTGTTGTATAGGAGCATTCTCCTCCGAGTGTTTTTGTTGTGTTCTTGAGTGATCTATCTTTTATATTCATATTATTTTGAAATATTTAGCTAGTGCTGGCACTTAAGAATATGATAAAAAAAATAAAAAAGTTTGCTGCTCCTTGCCAAACTTTTGAGTACCTACGGTCACTTACGAGGTTTTATGCTTTGAAGAGCTATAAAAGCAGGCAAAAAATGCTCGGAATCAAGAAGATTCCCTCTTCCCAGAAACTTTTTTCACTTTTTTTTCAGGCCTGCTATCGCGAAAAAATTCTTCGTCATGATCCTTGTTGTACATTTTCGAACAAGAAAAACCCGCCCCATTCGACGCAGTACCAGTGATCAGTTCGTTTAAAGACCTTGGTATGCTTCTAGAACATAGGCAGGGATAGCCGAGTGGTTAAGAGTGTAGACTCACGTTCACACCCTGAGCCACGGAGTTTCAATCATTGTCGAGGCGCAAACCTGCCTTGCAAAAACTGCAAAAATGGGGACGATAACCAGCGTCAGCCCCATGTTGACAGGCCGGGCTGCGGAGGAACCCGTCCCAACAATCACAACAAGTCGCAACAGAATCAGGTGTCAATGCTAGGACGTCACCGCGAAATTGACGCGCAGAAACCCTTGCCCGAGTTCTGTGCGTCAGTATTGAGGGCCACCGAGGGGTGAACGACTTCGGCCAAAGAAGCTAGTTCGAACTGGGACCCTAAACGTGGGGTCGCTACCGGGAAGTCTCGTGAGGTTGCCGACCTCTGAGATGAAGGAATATGCAATTCTATGCCTTCAGGAATGCGATGGAATGGTGTGAAGGCCCACGAGACTTGGAGAAGGCGTCAAACTCTTCTACAATGGAGCAACACCAAACGAAATGGCGTGGCCATAGCGGGTGCAGAATCCCTGAAGGACTCGCGTCTCTTCTGTGAACAGGATCAGTTGATCAGATCATGGGAGTGAGAATGGACACGAAGGAAGGGTGTGAACCGTACTGACCGTGTATGCACCTCGATCCGGTTGCTCCGAAGGGGAAAAGGATGATTTATACCTGACCCTGACGAGGCCATACGACCGGTTCCAAAGATGACTACCTCACCATAGCTGGGGATCTGAATGGCCATGTGGGAACTGAACAGAAGGGGTCTAGGAATGGTGCACGGGAAGCCATGGAATGAGGGCAAAGAACGCTGAGGGAGAACGGATCTTTGACTTAGCCACAGTTTACGACTTTTGGCAATTTGTAGCACCTTCTTCGCAAAAAGGAGGACTCAGAAGATAACCTACAGCAGTGAGGGAGACCAAACGGAAATTGACCTTGTCCCTGGTCAGAAGATCGTCTCTCAAAACAGTCAAGGATATCAGGTACTGCCTGAGGAAGAGCTGGGCCCTCAGCACGGGTCACTAGCAGACATCATCATAGACCTCTACAAGAAGACAAGGGGTGAAAGCAGAGCGAAGTATTCGATGGTAATGTGCAAGGTAGAAAAGGATAGCCTCGCCGAAGAATACTGGAGGCTGGGCTCCCACACCCCACGGACCAGTCGAGGACCCCTGGACCTACGCAGCAGAGGTCATCCTACAGTGCGCAAGGAAGTCCTGGGAGAGACGCAAGGTGGTATCAGAGGAGACAGGGCAGCCTGGTTCTGGAACGAGGAAGTCCAGGGGATCGCTCAAGCAGAACAAGGAAGCATATAAACGCTGGCAAAAGACACGGAGCCTAGTAGACTACGCTGCCTACAAGAGCTGCAAGCGACTCGCTAAGCAGCCGTTGATAAGGCTAAGAATACGGAAATGGGCGCCCAGTACGAGAAGCTGGAGAGCCAAGAAGGGACAATTTCGTCTTCCGCCTGGCTAAAAATGGGCATCGCTCAAGAGGGTCGTAAGGAGCAGGTTGAAGAGTAGCAGCCATTTGTAATGAAATTGTATACCGGCTGGAAGGTCTTTCGGAACGGGAATTACGAAACCGTCTTCTATATCTGCCTGCGGACCTCCAGAAAGAAGTTACGAGCTTTATAGTGGGGAAAATACACTACTTAATTGGCGGCGTAAGGCTGACACGATCGTGGGCAGCATGGCCAGTGGGTACGTCGTAGGGCTCACGGATGCGCGGTCGAGGGTTTGGATCCTTGATGCGTGTGCCCTTTTTGCATTTTTTCGAAAGTAGTCCCTGTGAACTTCAAAAGCTATTTTGCATGACACTTGTCCGTTGATGATGTCGTGACGTAATGATTCTGAACTGATGGAGCCCACTGCGAACCCATTCCAGAAATCACCTCCGGCTGAAAAGATTGTCATAACGAGCCGAAAACTTTCCGGCAGATACCGCGCGGTGATGGAACCAAATGGCGCCAGCCGCCAAAATAAAATGCTGCATTCGTAATCAGGACCTCAATTAACCGGCATGTGCAGGTTTTCATCGACATTGGTGAAAAAAGAGGTGGGCGCCAAATTGGCGCATAATGGTGCCAAATGTTGCCAGCGGTCGAAACGGATGTTATATTTGTGAGCAGCGCGTTGAATTTCATCTATAGGCAAAGTTCCAGCAAAAAAAATTTTTTGAGTAAAGGCAGGAATAGTTCAATAGTGCCCAGAAGGTGATCTCTATGGAATGGTTCGCAGTGGCTCCATCAGTTCAGAATCATTAGGTCACGACATTATCGCGACATTATCTAAGCCTACGACGTACGCACTCGGCCATGCTGCCACGATCGTGTCAGCCTTACGCCGCCAATACGTAGTGTATTTTCCCACTACAAATCTCCTAACTTCTTTCTGGGAGGTCCGCAGCAGATATGGAAGACGGTTTCGTAATTCCCGTCCGAAGACCTTCCAGCCGGTTTACGTTTCATTGCAAATGACCACTTCGACCTACCATCCTTCCCTTGTAAGTACTTTAGTTTTTCGAAAAAATGCCATCCTACACGAAGTGTCCTACACTTATATTAGAGTGTATAGAGAAGACTTCTCTACAGCGATCAATTTGTTTATGAAAAAATGTGAATTTTGTAGAGCTCATCACTCTTGCGGATCTAGGGATGCAGCTTTATTTATTTCGAGAATTTTAGGAAAACATTGGACATCTCTGCATTTGATCGTAGGACTTTCTATTGGCCACTCACTCTTTCTCCCTTGTCGTTGTATGTGAATAAATCATTCACCCACAACTTGTGAACCCGTGTAGCAACACATGGTGCATCGGAACGACTTAGGACGATCGAGCCAAGCCACTTGAAGACTTTGAGGAGACTCCCAGAAGAATCCGAGCTCATCATTAAACCATTCAAGAAGAAACCGTGCAGCAACGACGACGTCTACGTTTTCATCGAGAATGGGACCGCTGGCAAAGGCGACCTCAAAACTTTCGTCACTCTTTCAAGAATTTGCAGAAGATCTCGCGCAACCCATCGTTGTATCTCTCAGCGAAGAAGACCGAAGCAAATATTAGTTTGTCCGGAAAGTTTTCAGCGTTTCGAGTGTTTCACTTCAAACAATCATAACTTTCTTAATACTCATCGGATTTAATCGAATCAGCACACTTTTGTCAATGTGATACAGTTCAATAAATCCCATCAAAGAAAAGATTGGGTGGTAGAGAATCCACGAAGTCCATCCTCCTCCTAGTCCTCTTTTGCCTGGTCCTGACTGATGAAGTATTCTCCAGCAAGGAAGTACTGAAAATGTTAGAAAAGGTGATAGTCGGTTGGTGAAAGTCTGGAGAATATGGCGGGTAAGGTAGAACTTCAACTTCCAATTCGTTCATTTTATGGATAGTGACTTATGAAACGTGTGGGCGGGCGTTGTCATGCAGAAGAAGCGGACCCTTTCTGTTGACAAGTGCTGGCTGCAGCTGACGCAACTTTCGGTACATTCGTCGATTTCTTCACATTAGGACTCTGCTGTGATGGTTTGGCCTGGTGACAAAAAGTTGTAGTGGATCAGCCGATGACCACCATACCCTGACTTTGGAAATTGCCTCGGTGGTTCGTCGGCTCCAACTACTGTCCGTAACGTCTCCTGTTATCATACATGATCCACTTTTCATCACAGGTAATTCGGTCTAAAAACGCGTCGTTTCTGTTGCGCAAAAGCAGTGAAGAGAAAACCTTGAGACGTGCCAATTTCTGCCGGTCTCTCAAATTGTGGGGCACTCACTTATCGAGTTTTTTTAATCTTCCCAACGCGTTTCGCACCATCTGCAACACTGGATTTTCCAACGCCTAGCTTTTCTGCAATCTGTCGAACTGTTTGGGAGGGTCAGCTTCCACAAACGCCTTCAAATCCTCGTCAGGTATTGCTTTAAGTCAACCACTACGAGCTTCATCTTCAGGGCTGAAATCTCCGGAACGAAATTTGTCGAACCATTGCCGCACGGTGCTTCCTGTAGCACTATTGGGCCCCCACACCTGGTTAATTTGTTGAGCTGTCTCGACTGCGGATTGACCCAATTTATAGTCGAAGAAAAAAACGTCCGAAGTTGCTCTTTTGGCATGCTTTTCTTGAGAAAAGGGGGTTTATGAAGCAATGGTGAAACGGCAGTTATACTCTCAGATAGCGCAAGGAATTCTCTTCAGGATGTACTGCTGAGACGCAAGGGAGAATGAGATTTTATTCAGTACAGAAAATGGTAACACAAAACGGTGAGAGCTTTCCGGACAACCTAATACATCCAAGAAAAAAAAAACTTCGGCTGAACAGAATCAGGAAGGGCTTCGAAATGGGGGAAAGAAGTATTGACAATGCGCTGAGAGCTAACGCCAACGCTGCGGATGACCTTAGCAGTGAAACTGCTCAATAGAAGACCATTCCTGAGAAAGTTGCGGAAAATTCTGAGGCAACCCAAGAGCGATGGTATGGGCCCAAACGACAGTGTGCGAACTGGAGTTGCAATTGCGAAATTGACATCTTCAGCTGAGCCGACTCTGTCGCAGGAGGAGAGATCTCGCCCCAGTACCTATACCAAAATTTAGCGGAAAGGTATGGAAATGGGGGAGCTTCTGGAGCGCATTTAAACATTCCGTTCACTCGAGGAAAATGGACGATATTTAAAATTATTTGTTTGCTCGACGCTATGCGCGGAGAGTCAAGGGAGTCGATAAAGCAATTTGAATTCAGTGGAAGAACATACGAAATGGCGACATCTGAAGAAGACGTACGGGAACGCGCAACTTTTCATAAGAGAACTCATCGAAGGACTTGAGGAGACAAAAGCGAAGAGCAAAAAATAGAAGACCAGCGGGAATTGAGTGAAGAACTTTCCTCGATAGTAAACCAGATGGAACTCAAGGGAGAGATGGTTGATAGCGCTGTGCTCTAAAGCAGATAGTGTCAAAATTCACAGAAGCAATTCAGCGACACACGTTACGGAAGAATTAAGAACTGTCAGATGGCGAACTTTGAGAGACGAAAGTGCTTCTTTCAGTGATTCAAGCACACATCAATACAGAACTAGAGATTCATTAAAGCATTCACTCTCGCGATGGTATTCCAACTCCATTTCGGAGGGATCCATTCAAGCGAAGATCTGCCAGTGAAGATGAACGTCAGCAGATAGTTCGCAAGAAGGGTTTCTTACGTTTTTACTGTGAAAGTAGCGGTCACACTCCTCGAGACTAAGAGAACAACGGCTTGAAACCTCGAAACATGATCGCTTTGTAGGAACTGCGGTGGATCAAATCGCATGGCAAGTGAGTGTACCGAAGGAGCTTGCCGACTGTGCGGAACTGTTGGCCAGCACATCTCAATCTGTCGGGATCTGACCCACAAGGCAAGGGAAAAGGACCAATGCCTTCGCTCTCAACAAAGGCAGAACCAGGACAACTTCTTGTCCTGCCGAACAGCACCTCTCGAGAAGGAGGAGACTCTCGAAACTGCCCTGTGTATGAACTGTTCTAGACAAATGAAGGATCTCGAGATATTGGTCGGAGCAGCGCAAGTACTCAACCCCAGAACACAAACACGGGAATCAGTACACGTACTATTAGACACTGGAACTGATCGCTTCTTCATAACAGATGAACTAGCAACTCGCCTCCAGCTCGACGATGCAAAGAGAGTAAAGCTAGAAATCGGTACAATCGGATCCCATGAACCTATGGGAAAGGGATGTGGAATCACAAACGTTCATCTTGCGACTCGCAAATCTCACCCGTTTTCAGTGACACTAATCAACGCATTTACGGGTTCTTTTTACCAGAGCAAGTCCTCCAAAGAAGATATACAGTTCATCGTTGAAAACGGCATCAAACTGTCAATCAAACTATACCAACAGGTCGTTCACCCACAAATCCTGCTAGGATGCAGCGATGTTTTCTGTCTGTTTTACGGAGACAGCCAATCGACGTGGATACTCCCGTCAGGAATCAAACTTGTCCCTTCACGTCTCGGGTACTTAGTCGCCGGAAAACTTCAGGACGAAGTCGCGACTGACCAGACATACACAAACACCTTCGCAGCAGGCACGCATATGGAGGTGCAAAACTGGGAAGGATTTCTGGCATTCAAAGGTGCAGGACTCTACGACTTCTCCAGAAAAAAGGCGAAAGAACAGGAAAAGGTTGACCAAGTGGTATGGAACACATTTGAGTCCACAATTTCACGTTGAAAGTGGCAATCAGGTCCGGATCAGGGAAGCTGAGGCGGCCGTACTACCGGACAATAAGGCACTCGCATACGGAGACTCTGCTCAATTCTAAATAGGCTCAAGTGCTCACCTGACATCCTCCAGCAGTATCACCAAAACTTTGTCGATCAAGTGAGCGAGGATATTCTCGAAAAAGTACAAGCAGTTAACAAGACTTCTCCTGGTACCGTCGTTCATTACCTAGCGCATCAAGCGGTAGTCACTCCAGACAAGAAGTTCACAAAACTTCAAGTGGTCTACGATGCCTCGGCGTATTTGAGAGCTCAATCCTCCTTGAATGATGCCTTGGAATGGAATTCCTTGATGGAATGGATTTTGCAGCAACATTAGCGGATATCGACG
>MU966617.1:75722-100976 GCA_036418165.1 Cooperia oncophora
TTTCGACTTGACCTGTGTCGCAAGATTGCTGTGTTTGGCAGCTGTCGACAAACGTGTGGATCGTTAATTGCAGTTGACCCGTTTTCGAGAGTCCTAGATGTTCCGCGTAGGAGTTTGTGATGAACGACTGGTCTGCACCTGTGTCCAAAATAAGATGAGTGTCTTCGAATTCCTGTGTTCTGACGTTCCACACTCGGGCCTGTCCTACGAGGAGATCCACGGAATGGCCCGATATCTGTGGAGTATCCGGTTTGCGCATGACGGTGTTATTGCCGATTTTGCACGATGCTGAGCTCTGCTTGTTGGCCACCACAGCGGCGACATTTGGTGAACTTCCTTCTTCTTCGACGCTTGTGCCCCTGAGAGAGCTTTTGATGAAGCATCCTTCACTGGTTTCGATCGGCTGTGTTCGGTCGAAGACGGTTGTGCTCGAGGAGTGTTCCGACAAATCGAGGTATGATGGCCCTTCTCATTGCACTGGCGACACGCTCCTCGAGTGCAATCCTTGACGCGGTGATCTGGTGACCCGCAGTTACGACAAAGATTACGCTGTCGTATTATGTCATCCGTTGATCCACTGTAGTGTATCTTGGACAGGATTTCGGTGTATGATCGCTCGTATTGCAGTAGAAGCATGGGTACATCTTGACGCTCTTACTGCTCGTGAGCTTGGCTTTTCTCGCGATGAATATATCGCTGGAAAACGATTCCTTCTTCTGTTCCTCCATGGTTCCTCGCACGTTCTGGATTTGAGTTTCCATGTCGAAGAAGTCTTGGAAGATCGTTGAGCAACTTGCTTCGTAGACCAGCCCTCGTTCGACGAGGCTGCTTTCCTTTTCAACATAGACCGTTGAATCTTGTCGTTGAATTTGCTCAAGATCGTACGACGCATGTGCTGTCTGTTGGTGTCTTCTCCTTTCCTTTCCAGTTGAGCTATGGGAAGGATCTGATCGAAGACGAGCATTTGGTCTGCCATTCTGGAGCTTTTCGGCTGCATGGTCTGAAGGTGCTGAAGCAGTTGACCGATCACGGCCTCTTGATTGTCGTATTTTTTCCTGAGGAGCTGGATCGCAACTTCATAGTTGTCGGCTGTGATTTGCAGCTCTTTGACAGTCTCCTTTGCTGGACCTTGTAGTGCTTCTAACAGATAATTCAGCTTTTCGATGTTGCTGATGTTCCTGTTGTAAATAACTGCTTCGAAGATTCCCCAAGACGGTCCCATGCCCACAGCTGTCCTCGAAACTTGGGAATTGGTAATGGGGCGAGACGTGGCATGAGTGCCTCGTTTTGGTCCGTTGGTACCGTCTCCTGGTTTAGGACTAACGAAAGTTCGTTGAGACGCTTCTGTCCTCTGAGGTGTACGTCTGAGCATGAAAACTGTTTCTGTTCGATCTGCTCTTCTGGCGCCTTCGTCAATAGGTTGCGGGGACTCGTCTGCTGCCTCCATGAAGCGGTCGAGGGCTTTCTCCAGCTGTGATGCTTTTATTTCGAGTTCCTGGTGTTCTCGACGAAGTAGTTGCAATCGATTTCGGTCCGTTCCGAGATCTGAAGCTCTTCCGGAGTCTGTAGAAATCGATTCGTATTTGTCGAGTGCCTCTGCAAGCTCGAAAGCCATCCGAGTGAGCCATGACTGTTTTCCGCTGAGGGTTGCAGTCATCTCGAAGGGGAGCGATCCTTGACGTCGACGCTTGAGTACTGGTGATGTCGTAAGAGTCTTTGGAGGTGGAGTACTTCGGTGGGGTGCTAGTGAAATCCTGTTGAGTGAGTCACGACGGTACGTCACTTCGCATGCAAACGATGACAGGACCAAGAATATCCACGCAGAAGTAGGTAAACTCACGCTTTGATTCGGCCGATGCACCAATGTGGAGGCTCGCCTTTCCTGTTGCCACGCGGGACTTTGACAGCTCGGAGATAAGCCTCAAACTTGGGTAATTAAACTTTATTCTTATATATAGACATACATGAGTTTTATATAGGTGAGATGAGCGATCAATAAGTGATGAAGATAAATGCGGATGAAGTATGAAGAGGTCGCTGGCAGATGAGGTCAGCGTCTGTAGAAAATGAGCCGGAGTGGGCGGAGCCGAGCTTCAATGTTTCCTGATGTACAGTCCAGATAAAGGCTGTTGGCATAAAGAAACCTGATGACTCAGCCCGAGAAGCCTATCGATTGCCATTAATTGAGGTTACAGCTGAGTCATCGCTAAATGAGGTGCTACGATAATAGCGCACCAATAAGGAAGTAGTATATTACGGTAAAGAGGAAGTATCGATGATCCTGGTGGAGAATCGATATAGAATCCTGGTAGACCATGCGAAAGAAAAGTGGTCGGCGAACAATAAAGCTGCCGAAGCAAAGCAAATTTTTAAAAGGGGGAGTCGCCAGGTTAAAGTGGCCGTTTATAATGAGACATAGCTTATGACATTTCCGAACGACGTGGTTTTGAACGCTGATCTCAAATCTGCCCTTGAAAATTTGCGGAACGGTTCTCTGAACGGAGTTATGGAGCTTTTTCCACCGCATTTACCACGCAACAAGGTCATGGGATCGTATCCCGGCTCAACTCAAACCTTTTGCTTCTTGAAAAAACATTGCAAAATGTGGCCGTAGTGTCACCACTGCTCACCTAACAAGGGAGGTCGTTCAGGGTGTGCCCCGCTTTTTCGAAACGGTTTATTGCACTTTGTAGGGCCTTGCCCATGAACCATAAAGTGGGCTTCGTTTTGGCTGAGCGGCCCCTGGAATGCCAAAAAAGGAGCGAAAAAGAAACCTATGGAAACTGATTGTTTTTGAGCCTCTACGAGCTGTAAACCGCTTGAAACTTTGACCAGTTGCTGAATGGAGGGACCCTATAAAGGTACTATCGGAATCGAAGAGAAAAGTTATCGGAGCGATTGAACTACCACTCGGTACGAGTTTCTAGCCAAATCTGGCATTTTGACCTGACTTCGAAAAGTGAATCATCCATGGGATGCAGTTCTAATTCATGTTCACACCTATTCAGCTACTGGTCATTCTCCTGTACAAAGCCTCATCTTGCCATTTCTGACGCATTCGCTTCGCTTTACTGCTCCAGATTTCCTGATATTTGTAAGCTAATTTCATCCTTAGACAAGCATTCGATAGCAGAGTAGACCTGGAATCACTAGTTTTTACTATCCCACAACTATCTTTTCAAACTCGTGTGAAAACTTAACGCTTGGCTAGAAATCTGTTCCCTGGAGTAGCCTTGCTCCCTGTGCATGAATATGATACCCGTTTGGCGTGAAAACGCTTGTGACGTGCGCTACGGGCGCAAATGTACACAAATGATCAATGTTGTAGGTCGCAGGCGCCCAATTCTGTAGGATTAGCTAGTTCATTGACCGGACTCGTCAAGTAAGATCATATTAACGCTTGAATATTTTTTCTAGATACAAGAGAGGATCCGCAGAATGCAAAAAGAAACTCTTCCCCGAGGCGCAAACTTTCGTCTTACCCCTGTAAAAAACTCTTCCATGCACAATGCCGCCGATGGATCTGGATGCGTCTTGCGGTTACTCATGCAAATTGACTTCATACAAACCTTTACAGTTTCTTTAAAAGATCGGTCTGCGAATTTCGAGTGCAGATTCGAAATCAGCATCCAAGAACACGTCTCATGACCCAGGTCTCATTACAGATGGCCACCTTGACTTGGCGACCATCCGTAGTAAGACTTCTATCGACGAGGCATTCACAGGTTAGGGAATAAATTGCAAGGTGTAGTTGATAAATGTGATTATATATTTGTTAACTGTCAACTGAGGAGTTATAGCTTTAGATATTTTTCAAACAAGATAGCGCAGGTAACTGATCTAACAAGGGAAGGATACCAACACGCCATGGCCATCCAGCACACCTGGAACCATCTTCGAAGGTGATATCAAATCTGACTTCCGAATCCGCGAAACTATTCTAGGAGAGAAGTTACGGACCTTTTTTCCTACTGTGCTTAATCATTGCGGTGCGCCTCTGCCCATACTTTGCGCTTGTGATCACCGTGACAAACTGCAGCTGTGGTTCGATGGCGCAGCAGGTAGGTGAGCGGGCTCATAGCGGTGGACGAAGGTTCGAATCCTTGATGCATTTCGTAGTTTTGCTTTTTCTTGAAACGTATACTATAACATGTGGAAGGTGATTTTACGTACCAGCTCGACCATCAAAGGCCCTCTCTGCTCCTTATTGAGCCCTGTAGATGAGTTCTCTCACTTAACCCACTCACCTAACTCGCTGAGGCCATATACACCTTCACATCTGCTTCAAGCTAATAATTCAAGCTTGGATTCGGATCCTGCGATATTGCGCGAACGCGCTGTGGGACAACCTCTTGATCAAGTGCGAGGAAGATAGCTCCGTAGAACGACGATATTGATCCTTTGGCCCCTGATAATGGCGATAAAAGGATCGCCTTTATCGGGTTTCGATGACGAAAGTTCAGTACAGACTAAAAGGAGAGCCTCAATCACTTTCGGGGATGTTGAGGTCTCGCTAGAGGAGGTGGTTTGAATTGGTCATTGCGTAAGGGCTTCACTTCGCAGAAGTCCACACTATGCTTGTGGTTTAGGTGAGTAAAGCCATAGCATTCTATCGACCAAGTACAAGGAAGAGTCGCACATTTTCGTGCATGAAAAACACGTTGCGCTTTATTGCTACCGATCACCACTTGCGAAACTGAAAGGCAGCGCCATTTACCCTTTACTGCCCCAGTCATCCGGAATCGAGCCAGTTTTTGACCGACTTTTTTCTCCGTGGACAGATTTGGCTCAAATGTTGTCTTCCTGGGGTAGTTTGACCTTCCTGAATACGAATATCACATCCGCTTAGCCCGAAACAACTGACGCCCGCGCCACAGGCGCCGGTGATTTGGGACATTTTGGCGCCGGCGCCTGTGGCGCGGGCGCCAGGAGGTTTCGTGCCGAGCGGATGTGATATTCATGTTCAGGAGGTCAAACTACCCAGGAGACAAATTTTTAGCCAATTCTGCCTAAGCAGAAAAAGCAATTGTCTTGGTTTCCGACCACTGGGGCAGCAGAGGGTAAACAGTGCCCAGAAAACTAGTGCAAGACTGGGAGAGCTTGAGGGATAAGCGCCATTTTGTATCAAAATATCTCATGTGCTCGCTTAATGTTCCGAACTAGTTACGGCAATATATGCCTTATGCTGGCACATTGAAGCTATCAATTTCAATGCTTTCACTGAAGTCGAAATAAAATTTGCCTGTGGCATGCGTTTCAAGAAAAAGCAAAACTACGAGTTGTATAAAGGATTCGAAGCTTTGCCCAACTGCTATGAGCCCGCTCACCTATCTGCTGCACCATCTAATCATGGCTGCGTTTGTGTCTAGAGGGGTTCACAAAGTATGGGCAGGTGGCACACCGCAGTGGTTAAGCCTAGTAGGGAGAAAGGTCTGCATCTTCTCTCCTAGAATACTTTGGCAATTTTGGAAGTCATATTTAATATCAGCGTCCGAAGATGCTTCCAGCAGTATACCTCCCATCCTGAATGCCATGGCAGTTGGTATCCTTCCCTTAACAAGCTGAATGCTTGAATGTGAGATCTAAGGCAGCGTACAGACTTCACAATAACGATTATTCAGTAGGGAGCAAACGGCTCACAGTAATGTTTAGGCGTAAGTTTGGGTGCAATACGTAACGCGGCTGCACACTCACGCCATAGACGACGCGCTCAACCTCAATGAGGCAGTCTTACCACTGCTCCTTAGTTAGAGCCCATGCATCATAGAGGTTCGGGCGTTAAGTTGATCTCCTTTGGGATAAGTAGAGGTGTTCTTTTTCAGAGCATTTGTCTGAGCGGCTCGCTTCAGCCACTACTCCATGTCGGCGTCCAGATCAGCCCTTAGCGGAAAACGCCCCACACCTTCGGATACTTTTCAGATAAAGCTCGGCTGTGTTCTTTTGAATATCCTATCAGGTTACGAAGACAAATGGAGCGGACGGCAGGACTGATGGTACTATAAGTTCCAGCTCGCGAGGTATGGTCTTGCACAATAAGAGCGGCTGCCGACCTTGCATATGGAATTTCTGCCCTGCTTTCTCGCCTTTACCTGTGAAGACAACAACTCGTTCCAGTTTTTTTACACACGACACCTACTCGTTAGATTTCACAAATTATTGTTCTGTCTCCTCATACGTTAATTGCCATATAACGTATCCTGAACTAGCAATAAGTCCGAGCAACAGTAAGAGTTTTATTCTACAATGAAGGGCAAGAGCCTCAAGTAATTCAATCATTCATAAGCTGAGCAGATGTCAGGAGTAATTCTGTAAATCTCGAGCGAACGCGGTCCTGCTTAGCTGTATTACATCACGTTGATGGCTGCTGTAAGCTACTTTTCGTTGATCGCTAAATTTTTATACCAGTCCATTACCCCTCACTGGACATCCAATATCGTCAAGGGAGGCTGATAAGTTTTATGCACGACGCAATATATTTTATGGATTGGTCAGTCTTCGACCACTGTTCGACACAGCAGTAAACGATAAAGGCTTCACCCGCGTCGAATAGGGCGTGAGTCCGCAGCCGCGCCACGTATTGCACCCAAACTTACGCCTAAACATTACTGTGAGCTCCCTACTAAACAATCATTATGGTGCAGACTTCGGGACGGCAGCGCTTCGGTGGTGCGTTCGACGCGATAGATCGCGCAAGCGTTTGACCACGTCAATCGCACACGTTGCTGCTGTTATAATAGTAAGTAGATGTAAGTATAGGTATAATTATATACCTATTTATGGTATATACCATTTTGACTTTAGATTATTTATCAGATACAGAAACTACACTGTACTTTCTACAGAAGTTGCCCTGATGTCAAATTTCCATATCAAAGGTTTTTTTGCAAACTATGTGTCTCGATTGATGGAAAAGTCCTCAATTAAGCCCTTTCTTAACTATATGCGTACTAAACTTAAGAAATAGCAAAAGATCATGTTATTGACCGAATATAAGAATCAGCAAAACATAGTTTCAAGATTTTTCTATTGAAGTTCACCATTTTTTGAAGCGAAACCACCCCTTTCCAAAAGAAAACCACCATTTTCCAATCAAATCCACGCTTTTCAGAACGGGCACTTAGTCAACCAGTTCACGCTGGCACCACCGCAAGCCCTGCCTCGGCGGCTTTGCTGCTAAACTAAAACTTCCATAACTTTTTCAACTTGTTAATCCCCACCCACCGTTCACACAACGAAGGTATTCATAAACGCACATCCATGCGCCGACACCCAAAGTTTGGCCCCCTTGGAGCATACACACTTCTACGTCATTTTGCGAAAGTTCAGTCCTTTTTCAAAATTTTCACGTTTTTGCAGAGCTCAGGTTGCCTCGCTCACCATGGAAAGCTTCGCCCACTTCGAAGAAGCCCCGCTCACTCCTGGAAGATGACGTAACTTGGCAGGCTAGAGCCTCGACTGGCACGTTAGGGTCTCACTCGTTGCTTGAAACAAAAGTCAGGCAAAGTTTGCTTGGGCGCTCCGCCATGTACAACAAATTCTATTAATTTCACGTCATTGAACACATCCATGATTTTGAAAGTTACGACACAACACTTGTGTTGTAATTCTAACAAGATTATAAGTTTACGAATTCAGAATGCATAGAGTACCCCCGAAGATTGCAAATGTATTAGTGGGTGATGACCCTTGTTTCTATTAACAGTCACAAGACAATACAAGATTTATTATTTTTCCTTACCAAAAATGTAGCAACAAGTAGAAATAACAGGTAATAATAGAATAGCAGCAATTAACAGCGACTTCAGAAGTTGAGTATCAGTGTGCAGGTAGACGAAACGTGGGGACGGCAGCTCGGGAGTTGCAGGAGCGGACGATGGGGTGAAACGGCAGCTTGTTGACTCGGAAGACTCGAGACGAAGACTCTGACTTTCGAAATCCGACGGCCCCTTATATAGGCCGCTTTCGCGCCCATATCGATGTGCGACTGTTTTGGCGCCGATCCTCGCGCTCGAAATTTGACAACGTACAGTCTTGTCTAATTTTATGCAAGTCTCGAAATATTGAAAGCTCAAATATGCAAAAGAAAAGCACCGGGCCATTGAAAAGAAAAAAGGGAGCCCTCTGCGAAAAGTTAAGCTCATTCGACACAGCGGGATGTTACTTTGCGAGTGGCTCATATTAGCGCAATTTCACCATGTGGCAGCTAAGCACATCAAACTGAATCTCTTCTACAGGCGGTTTGCAATAATTCATCCTCCTTAAACTTTACACTGACGACTTGCGGCGCTAACGTAGTTGGGAGGGGCCACGCGGCTCGCGGCGAGCGATGACTCATCTGCTCTTCTGCTCCCTCCTCGGCAAAATAGAAGTAATTTCGTGTTTAGGACATGAATATAACTTCGCCCTAGCTATATTCAAAAGTTAAAACAGTTAACACTGAAAAGTGCAAAGAAACAGTTTTAGGCTGCAAGGTTCTTGCCTAAACTACAAAATTTTGTTGCATGTTTGTCGTTGACTGTTATTGTTGACTACAAAAAATCAAATTTTTAGCTTCTGTGGAATTCTTCAGCAAGTTCCCGGTGAATCTTGTTTGTTTTATTCTGATTTGGCTGCTAGATTCGCGTTTCAAGTATGCCGATGAGTGAAGAGCCGATGAGTCATCACTCGCCGCGAGCCGCGTGGCCCCTAACAATTGCGTTAGCACCCGATTTGCTGTAATGATAGTATAGAACACTGAACGCTTCATCCACTAGATCTTGATCCAATGGTCCATTCTATTTTGGCATTTGAGCGCTATCGAATCAGACGCACGCCTGGCCGAAAGCATGCGCGTGCGCGTATAAGATTATAGGTTCTGGAGGTCAGGGTGCATACAGTACCTTCGGAAATCGCGCATGGGATTGAGTGTGTCAGCCATGAACGCACACAACTGAACTAGATAGCGATTTCGGGTAGAGCGGGTGGGATACGGTACCCAGGACCGTGCGAGTGCGTTCACGGTGCGACACGTTTGATTTCAGGCGTAACTTTCGAGGGTACTGTATACACTCCGACTTCCTGAACCTAAATCGAGCCATCGATCGCGTCAAACGCGCGGTCGAATCGCTGCCGTCGCAAAGTCTGAGAGCTACTTGAACCAAAAATGCGGTGCATGAACAAAGTCACTCGTTGACGAGAAAAGCGCTTGAAGCGATCAGGTATAGGTGATCGTATAATGACAAAAAGCAACAAAAAGCATCGCTCATGGAGCTGGCGTAAGATATGAAAATGTATTTTTCAGCCGAAAGCTCGAAGAAACAACGAAATCCCTGAAAAAGATGGCGAACGAGTTGGAAATTGAGAAACAAAAGACAGACGAACTTTTATGTGAATTGATGCCAGCGTCTATTGCTGATGCCTTGCGACAAGGAAAAATGATAGAAGCA
The DNA here is from genome assembly GCA_036418165.1 of Cooperia oncophora. Taxonomy (NCBI): domain Eukaryota; kingdom Metazoa; phylum Nematoda; class Chromadorea; order Rhabditida; family Trichostrongylidae; genus Cooperia; species Cooperia oncophora. The sequence continues at coordinate 85,148 of MU966617.1, forward strand.
AGTGAGGCTCAGAAGTAGGGTCGTCACACTGTAACATGCTGTTAATACCGGTTCCCTCAGGTGACTTCTCCGATTGTACTCTGCTTTTCACTGATATAGTTACATTCACGAATATCTGCGCTAAGTGTACTCCATATGACGTGGTCACATTACTTAACGATCTCTACCTACGATTTGATCGTCTGATTGAATTGGTTTGTATTTTATTTAGGTGTGAAGAAACCCCCTGTACCAGGTACTGGGACGTATTGCTTTTTCAGCATAACTTCAAAACAGTAAGTGTGCATTCATTATCCAGGAGTCCATCCGACATATCGGTCTAACCTATCAACATCATTTAACTATCATCTGCTGAAAGAGGGAATCCCCCACTATTTGACGTTGATGGTTTCAGGGCCAAATCCTCGAGGCAGCTGAGGATTGGCGTGGCTTGAGAAATGGTACTTCCGACCCGCTGAAAAATGGACATCAAAATGGTCGGCTACGTCCTAGAATTTTATTCCTTTGCCCATGAAGAATCGAAAACTTAGGAAAAAACGAAAAGAAGGCTAAAGGTTACTTCTGCTAGTAGTACTCGTGACAAAAATGAGGAATGGCTCCAATATGGAACCGAAATGTGCTGCTGGTTCAGTGGTTTTGATAACAAGGCGAGGATGAATAAAGATAATAAGCTATCTTTTAAGGGTTGTCTCACGCTAATTGCTACGGGTTTGAGGTAGAAAGAACCCTTTACCTGGCAAAAATCATCTTGGCCTCAAGTAAAGGGCGGGGTAAGTTAGGGACAGCCGTCTCAGGTAGTGAGACGACGATATATCACCGGCAACGGAGTTAACATCTCATTGAGGGTTATACAAAATTTTCGCATGGAACGACATGGTAATTTTATCACAGAGCAGTATAGATGGCGCTGCTAGTACGGCCGCGGTGGCAGTGGCGGCTAGAAGGGGCTGGTTGTGGTTGGACGATTGATCGAACGGAGCTCGGAAGGCGATGTTGATGGTGAAAATAGTAAGGATTATTTCATCATTGTGGAAGAACATGAAGATCAAAAGGCAAATAGGAAAGATTACGATCGTCATTCTCGCCGTGGTAACCCGCTTGTTTCATTCACGATGCCTTGGAATGCCGCCTCTGTATTTTTGCTACCTTTCATCGCCTGGCTTTCCTGGGGCCGCAGTAATGGAGCGGATTATTCTCTTTGCAGGGGTCGCCAGCAACCGAGTGCATAGCGTCAGGCATCCGAGTGGAGCTTGGTTTACCGATTCCGAAGTGTAACATAGTGCAGATGCAAGTGAGGTGCACATTATATTGATCTAATTTTTGACACCCCCACAAATCCTATAAGCATCAGCGTGGCGTGGGGGTGAACGGTTTGGACTGTTCCAAATCGTACCAATGCGGAGGGTGCCACGTCAGAGCCTGGCGAGCTGGCTGGGACCGCTCGGACGAGGCTGCAAGAATCACAGGGCCAACGGAGATTTAAGTCGCCCAGGACTAGGATGACGATCTGTACTTTCAACGCACGGACGCTTGCATCGGAAGCTCACATCGAAGATCTGATGTTGCAAGCCAGGAAGATCAAGTACGACGTCATCGGACTGACCGAGACGAGGAGGCATCGCCCGCTACACGCCGTATACGAGACTGGAGAAGAACTGTTCCTCGGAACATGCGACAGCAGAGGCGTTGGCGGTGTGGGCGTCCTCGTCAACACGCACTTGGCCATGAACATCGATTCGTACGAAAATCTGACGACCCGAATCGGACGTTTGCGATTGAGAAGATGTGGTTCAACTCCAGCTTTGACAATCTTCGTCGCCTACGCACCAACATCAAGCTACGACGAGGATGAGCCGTTCTATATGGAATTGGAGAAGTTCTATGTTGTATAGAGGAATGAACTCTGATAAAGTGTGATACTGCGCACCTCTTTTGAGAGCGTATTTAAGAAGAACGGCTGAAGAACTTCACATCGGAACTCACGGAACGGAGTGGAATGAGCAGGGTGAAAGGCTGTCTGAGTTTATCATGTCGACCCATACCATCCATGGTAACTCGCAGTTCCAGAAGCCCTACTCTCTACGCTGGACATGGGAGTCTCCTGGTGGACAATTCCATAACGAGATCGACCACATCATCTGCAATCGAAGGTTTTGCCTGACCGATGTCGCTGTTGTCCCTAAGTTCTACACGGGATCCGACCACAATCTCCTTCGCGCAATATCCGATCCTTCGCGTAATATTCGATGCGAGGAGAGAGAGCCGCAAAGTTCAAGAAGCGAAGCCCCAAGACCGTCATCAACTGGGATCACTTCACTTCTCTCGCTCTGGGAGGATTCCGTCATCGACAACATCGACGAGGAATACGAACGGCTTGTCGCACATCTTCACGACTGCGCCAAGAAGTCAGAGAGTTCCAAGATTACCAAGAAGCGTCTATCTCTGGAAACTCTCGAGCTGATCCAGACCCGAACATCTGAAGAATCTTCCGCCAGTTCTTGTCAAAACTCTGGCTCGACTCTTCACGCGCTACCTGTCGGAATGCAAGGTACCCACCTCGTGGAAAACCAGCAAGACTGTGTTGCTGTACAAGAAGGGAGACCTGTACGACATTGGCAATTATCGCCCAATCTGCCTGCTGTCTGTAGTCTACAAACTCTTCACACGAGACAGGATTGGCAGAACACTAGACGAAGGACAGCCATGCGAGCAAGCAGGGTTTCGAAGAGGATTCAGCACGATCGATCACATCCACACGGTAACGAAGCTCATCGAAGTATCGCGAGAGTACAAGATGCCGCTATGTCTCACGTTCATCGACTTGAAGAAAGCCTTCGACTCCGTTGAGACAGCGGTTATCGAAGCCCTGGGCAACCAGGGTATTCCTACTCAGTACATCAGGATTCTTCGTGAGCTCTACAGCAACTTCACGACCAAGATCTCACCATTCTACAAGGAGATCATCATCGATGTGAAGAGAGGGGTCCGACAGGGCGACACCATCTCGCCCAAGCTCTTCAGCGCCTCTCTCGAGAACGTCATGCGTCAACTGGAATGGGAAGACATGGGAGTGAAGATCGACGGTCGGCAACTACACCATCTCCGCTTTGCTGACGACATCGTTTTGATAACACCAAACATCGAGCAAGCGGAACGAATGCTGGCTGAATTCGACTGCGCGTGTGGAAAAATCGGTCTACGGCTGAATCTAACGAAGACGATGTTCATGAGAAACGGATTGGTTTCTGATGCCCCATTCACGCTCAACGGAACGACCATCTCTGAATGCTCTAGCTATGTGTACCTGGGTGAATGACTTAGCACCAGAGCTGAGCAGAAGGAAGCGAGCGGCTTGGGGAGCCTTCAAGAACATCGAGGGAGTAGCGAAGAAGACGAAGAACACCAAGCTCCGTGCCCACCTCTTCGATTCCGCGGTCCTTCCTGCCTTGACGTACGCCTCAGAGACTTGGACTCTACGAAAGCAGGATGAGCATGCGGTCGGCGTTATTCAACGCGCCATCGAAAGGGCGATGCTCGGAGTTTCCCGCTACACGCAAGTGAGAGAGGGAATCCGGAGCTCCGCACTCCGCCAACGATCGAAGATCAGAGACGCCGCCGCATTTGCCAAGGTTTCGAAGATCAGGTGGGCCGGACACGTCATGCGTTTCGAGGACGACCGCTGGACCAGAGCGATCACCGACTGGATTCCACGGGATGTCAAGCGAACGCCTGGACGACCGCCTATGCGATGGTCAGACTTCTTCGTGAAAGCTCTGAACGAATGGTATGAAGTATGAAGTTCATCGTGTCCTTCAAGCAGGGAGAGTACTTTGGGCAACGCACGTTGCAGGGACGAATGGAGACGTTACTGGCGCCCGCTCGAGGAACTCGATGATCAACGGGAGCACAGGTGATACAGGTGATACAGGTGAATTTTTGACAAGAGACGGGGGTTATTGTTAGCTTGTGCAACTGGTGACAGTGTGTCATATTTTCATGTTTAAGGTATTGAGCCTTGTATGTAATACATTAAACGTAACGTTCGCACCTGAAATGAGTATGTTAGGATGCGCCTGTGGTTGGATCCGACTAGACAGTGATAAAGATGGCGACGTCAGGGACGTCACACAGGCAGCTTCAATCCAGCTAAAGGCACACAGAAACCAGTTTGAGTCCAGTTATGGTCCTCGCAATATGGAGGCCCAGGAGAGTTCTTTTTTGTAGGGCCTGGATTAGCACCAGGTCGTCATAGTGATCCAGACCCACTCATACGTAGGGAATTTGGTGTTCTTCCCTCAACTCTGAATTAGCTAGAGCGAAGTGTTGTTTTCTTTCAGAAATGTTATATCTTCGGAGGTGAGCTGAATGCTCGGAAAGCCATTTGTTATTTTAGACTTCGTTTGGATATTTACTTCCATTTCTCCGCCAAATGCATAGAATATCGTAACGGTAACCGCATGTGTCGTGAACCTCTCTACGTGGCCTTCCATAGCCGACATAATAAGTTTGCTACCCGTCTAGGTATACCAAACTGACTGGCTAGCTTTAATTGGATGACCGTATTCTGGGCCTCAGGATCGAAAAGGAAGAACACTTTTTTTTGCAACACTGCTTATTGAGATTCCACATGTGACCTTTGGCAGCGATTAAAACTAGCTGAGAGGATATCTGGCCGTGGCTTGCTGTTGAAGGCAGTTCAATTTCTGTCCTCAGATGGGTACAATTTGAGAAATTCCTCTGTTCATAGGAGCCATTATGCGCCAGACTTGCACATTGATAGATGGGGCTCTTGAAGGATCATCCGCTCGTATATTCCTTTGCTTAGAACTATGAGCATTCCCTTCCGATGTATCCAGGGCTTGGATTATTTGTTCTTGCTTAGTGCAAAACGATTATAATGACTTCGACCGCATCGAGAGCAGTCTGGCCGTTGGCGCTCGAAGATATTGTGCCCCATGGAGAGACATTTCTAACACAGGTTCCCGTCCCTTTCTGTTTTACGGTTCTGTGACCGTTCGGCAAGCTGCAAAAGGATGATTGTCCTCAAGGCAAAACACATATTCTCCTCTGGTATGGGCTCGGACACTAAGCCGACCACTCGGCGAATCAGTGGCATCGTCTGGAGTGTAGCGTGGTTCCCGCTTGATTGCATGACGTAGTCGATTTTCGACGTGGGCAACCTCCTTTCTAAGAAAGATGTAGCCTGGCTAGCTATGAGAACGGGTTTACTATCTCACGTGGGAACTTGGCAGGGATGGTCTCACACCACATTGGATAGCAGGTGTTCCTTACATATCCTATACTCATATTATATTCTCATATCCTGCGGACACCATCTGGTTCACTAGGACTTGTATTTGATTCTAAGTTGTCAGAAAAACTATTTGCAATAACGCTGGCTATGGGGAGTTAGACCATCTTCCGTATGATTTGTGACCTATTGGCTGTATAGTCACAATAGGTTCCAGGATTCCTGGAGTGTTTCTATCATCCAGTCAGAATTCTCGGGTGAAGGCTGAATCCCTTGGATGAACGTCTTGGCCCTACCCTCAAGACCGAAAAATGATCTTTTCAACCTTCTTATTTATCGCATTCGGGAGCTAGAGTCTTACATACTGCCCGAAATTCGGCTTTCCCATAAAATCTTGGGAGTGAGGCATGGGCTTCATTAAACGGCATGGCTTTGGCCTAACAACGATTGATTGCTTTTATAGGTCTAGTGTAGCGGTCTAGGTTCTGGCAAGGATAGCCGAGTAGTTTAAAGTGTACGTTCGCATTCTGAGTCACGGGTGCAACCTCTGCCGAAGCACAAACCATGCCTTGCAAAAATTGCAAAAATGCTGGTTACCAGCGTCAGGCCCAGGTTGACAGGCCGGCTGATGGAGAAACCCGTCACAACAATCATGACAAGTCGCAATAGAATCAGTGTTAATGCTAGGACGTCACCCGGAAGTGGCGCGCAGAACCCTCGCCCGAGTTCTGTGGTCAGTATGCGAGGGCTACCGAGGGGTGAACGACCTCGGCCAAAGAAGCTAGTTCGAATTGGGACCCTGAACGTGGGGTCGCTTACCGGGAAGTCTCGTGAGGTTGCCGACCTCATGAGACGCAGGAATATCCAAGTCCTATGCCTTCAGGAAACGCGATGGAAGGGTGCGAAGGCCCGCGAGATTGGAGAAGGTGTCAAACTCTTCTACAATGGAGCAGACACCAAACGGAATGGCGTGGCCATAGCGGTGGCAGAATCCCTCAAGGACTGCGTCTCCACTGTGAACAGGATCAGTGACCGGATCATGGGAGTGAGAATGGACACGAAGGAGGGGTACTGGACAGTACTGACCGTGTACGCACCACAATCCGGTTGCTCCGAGGCGGAAAAGGATGAGTTCTACCTGACCCTGGACGAGGCCATAAGATCGGTTCCGGAAGATGACTACCTCACCATAGCTGGGGATCTGAATGGCCATGTGGGAAGTGACAGAAGGGGTCTAGAAAGGGTGCACGGAGGTCAAGGAATAGGAGCAAAAGCTGAAGGAGAACGGGTTCTTGACCTAGCCACAGCCCACGACTTAGCAATCTACTGCACCTTTTCGCAGAGAAAAGACTCAGAAGATAGCCTACAGTAGAAGACAAACGGAAATCGACCATGTCCTGGTCAGAAGATCGTCTCTCAAAACCGTCAAGGATATCAAGGTACTGCCTGGGGAAGAGCTGGGCCGCAGCACAGGCCTCTCCTGGCAAACATCGCCATAAACCTCCCCATGAAATTGAGGGTAAGCGAGTGTAAGAACCGAGATGAGCATTCGGTGGTGGAATGTGCACAAAGTAGAAGGGATAGCTCTGGCCGGAGAATACTGAAGGCTGGGCTCCCACACCTCCCCCCCCTATGGACCAGTCCACGAGACTTGGAACAACGCAGCAGAGGTCATCCTACAGTGTGCAAAGGAAGTCCTGGGAGAGACGCGAGGTGGGATCAGAGGAGACAGGGCACTGTGGTTCTAGGAACGAAGGAAGTCCGCAAACTTCGCAAAGCGGAAAAAGGGAGCATACAAACGCTGGCAAAAGACAAGGAGCCCAGAAGACTACGCTGCCTACAAGAGCTGCAAGCGACTCGCTAAGGCAGCCGTTGCTAAGGCCAAGAATACGGAAATGGACGCCCTGTACGAGAAGCTGGAGGGCCGAGAAGGGGACAAGTTCGTCTTCCGCCTGGCTAAAGCCTCGGCATCGCGCTGCTCAGGACATCAGGTAAAAACGGGGTGAAGAGAGGGGTGAAGGGGTGAAGAGCAGCAACGGCACCATTTTCAATAAACCAGCTGAAGTCCGAAAGAGGTGGGAGAAAAGAGGGACTTTGAGAGACTCCTATATGGAGAATTTTCCCACAAGGATGGCCTGCAGGTAGAGGCAACGGAGGTCCTATCCCTCCTTCGATAGAGGGTAAAGTCCGCCAAGAGCTAGGAAATATGAAGGGTGGGAAGGCAGTGGGTCCAGACGGGGTACCGATAGAGGCATGGAAGGCCCTTGGAGAGCATGGGGTGAGTTGGCTCACGCACTTCCTAAACAACGTAACAGCTGAAGGAAGGATGCCGGATGCGTGGAGGAGCAGCACAATCGTCCCCATCTTCAAACAGAAAGGGGACGCGACGGAGTGCTCCAACTACCGCGGCATCAAGTTGACTCCCCATACCATGAAGCTGTACGAGCGCCTGGTCAACACAAGGCTAATGCTAACTTGTCCCTATCTCGCAGGAGCAGTTCGGCACCATGCCCACCCTGATCAAGGTCTACGCTGCTAACATCTTCATCGCTAGACAGGTAAGAGAGGGGTACCGGGACAAGGGGATGAGCGGCCACTCTGCTACCTAGCCTTACTGGACCTTGAGAAGGCATTCGACTTCGGCCTGTGCTCTAAAGAGCGCTCAGAGAACGAAACGTTGCGGACACTTGGTCTCTGTAGTGAAAGACATGTACGATGGAGCTAAGGCAAGTGCACCACCGCCTCACGGCTTGACGAAGGAGGTAAACATCACGGTTGGGGTACACCAAGGGTCAGCCCTCAGCCCGTTCCTCTTCCTCCTGACTCTAGATGTCATGGCAAAAGAACTCATGGAGGGACCACTGAAAACCATCCTCTACGCTGACGACATCGCCCTGATAGCGGACAGCAGGGAAGAACTCCAGGACAAGGTGCAGCGGTGGCAGGATGTGCTCGCTGAGAATGGACTCCGGCTGAACGTAAAGAAGACCAAGTTCCTGAGCTCCGAAGAGTGCGCTAACCCGTCTTAGGCCGCCACGGTGAAAGCGTCGAAAGCGTCGAGGACTTCCAGTATTTGGGGAGCTATACAACAGCTGATAGTAGCATGGATCAGACGGTAAAGACTCGAATCAATGCAGCCTGGATGAAATGGAGGGAGTCCACTGGCATCCTGTGCGATGGCGGTGCTCGAGAACGCTCAAGGGCAAGGTGTACCGGGCAGTAATAAGGCCTACAATGCTCTACGGCAGTGAGTGCTGGCCCATCTGCAAGAACCATGAAAGGCAGCTCCACTCAGCTGAAATGAGGATGCTGAGATGGGCCTGCGGCTGGACACGACTCGACAGAGTCAGAAACGAGGACGTCAGGGCGGTCACACAGACGGCTCCGATCCAGCTGAAGGCACGAGAGCAGCGACTGCGATGGTATGGGCACGTACTGAGGAGGCCTGAAGACCACCCAATAAGGAAGGCATTGGAATTCGAAGTAGAGGGCAAGCGACCACGAGGAGCCCCAAAGAAAAGATGGAGGGACGTCATCAAGAAGGACCTCACTGAAGTGAAAGCCACTGCCGAAGTGGATCGGAACAGATGGCGACGTTTAACAAGAACAGCGTACCCTGTGACGGCTTGGGACTAGCGCTATGGAGATGAAGAAAAGCTATTTTCACGACGGAAAGGAAATGCGACTCTTTTACGGATACGGAAATACGACTCTTCACGACCTATCCGGTGTTCTTGGTCATCAGCGAGTGTTTTGTCGCTTCTGACTGCTCTTTGCGTGGCATAGCCGAGTGTCGCGACCGAGGCAGCCTACTGACGCTATCGACATCGGCGGCGCGCTCTCGCCGTCCCATCGTTCTGTAAACCATGTAACTACACCAACAAATAGAAACGCATCCAAACATCCGTGATACAAACCACCACAATAACAAGGAGAACATGAAATAGTCTACATCATTCATCATAGGAACAAACTCACCGTACTACAGTAATGGCTCTCTCTCTGGCCTCCGCTCCCACGGGCTTCGTTCCATAGCTGACCACACAGTGGACCCTCGTAGCCTCCTCCGCTCTATGTACAAAGTAGGCTTGCATGCTGACCGGTTGCCGACTGCCAGCCGTGAAACATACTGGAGCACGACCGGAGGGGGAGGAACCACTGCACACGTGAAGCCCACGCCGTGGGAACTGAGCAACGGACGGTCCGTCGCATCCGCGACACCGAGCGACCGTCGCATCCGCGACACCGAGCTTTACAGCTAATGTTTCCTCCGCACACTTAGTTTCATCCAGGCGAGCAGTGAGCATGTGAATGAGCTCATTTACCTCTGCCTTATAGGCTGAATCCATGATTCTTCCTCTATTCGCTTTAGTTTCACCGTGATGTCCTTTTATCGGACATATTCTTACAAACTTACAGTTTCTGTACTCATCCTTTATCTCGTTACACAGGTCTTTTAAGTATTCCATGCCGTCTATTATTTGCTTTATGCCACTTTCTAGCAGTGCCCATTAGTCTTACAATCAACGTAGGTTACCTGGTCTAACCGTGATCATCAATAGTTTTCTTGTAACTGCTGTAAAGGCCAAGTGGGCTTTTTCAATGTGGTTGTGCTAAGAATGATTACAGTTTCAAGAAAGTGGAAGGTGAAAGCGCCATTTCGTTAATCCTTGCTTATTTGCTAACGTTAATTTGAAGGTAACCAAATTTTGAGGCAGAGTATGTTATTAGACTAACGACTTAAGTTGATGAGATACTAGGTGAGTGAAGGTATACTATTTGGCTAATTTGGTCAATACACCAGAAACTGCGCTCGTCATTTAGTGACTGTAATAACAATGCGAGAATGATCAGAGATAATAAGCTATTTATTGACGTTCAACCCACGTTCAGTTGTTGTGGATGGAGGTAGAATGAACCCTCTACCTGGCAAGGATCATCGTGACTCCCGTATCAGGTTACGGGCAGGGTTAGTAAGGGATAGACGTCTATAGCGAGACTGCAAGAGATACGATCGTATTCGGAGACGAAGATACGAAGAATCTGTATTATATGCGGATGTTCACTTCCGCACATGTTCTATGTGCAGTCCCAATGTTCCAATGTGTGTTATTCCATCCCAATTGAATGAAGTCCTTACTCCTGTTTTTTTTAAACATTGCGCACCTAGTCTTTGTTAAAAGGTGAGATGGTTCCATGCATTGTGCACTTACCTTACCAGGGAAGGTCAACAGGTTGCCATAGCTATTCAAGATGAGATGCATATCGACGTGTACGTCTCGGGACGCTGAACTCAAATCTGCTTCCAAAATTTGCCGAACGATTCTCTATGAAGAGTTATGGGGGAATGGTCTTACAAGGGAGGTCGTTCAGGCCGTGGTGAGCTTTTTCAAAACGATTTGTTGCATGTTGTAGGGGTCCATACAAGGACCACACAGATGGGTTTCATTTTTGCTAAACGCTATTGGGAATGTCAAAAAAGGAATAAAAACAAATCGCTTAAAATACGCAAGTTTTATCATCTCATTCGCATCTGTTTCAGCTGTAAAGCAGAATACATAGAGTTTAAAGTGTTTCTCAACTAGACATGAAAAAGAACATTGAATAAGGTCGAAATACAAGTGCCTTACTTGGCATACAGTGAGGTACACTGCAATTTCTTTAGGGGCTTATGCAGCATCCCTTCGCGCTCGCAGTGGCCTTTTAGCGCCACGCTGGCCCCAGATCACGTCGGCGCCATAAATAATTGTCAGAATCGTGATCAGGGCCATTGATTACCCCTGTTTAAGAGGTTTCAGCGAAAAATTTTTTTTCGAGTTTCTTTAGTGGTCATGGACCTGACCCCTTGGATGGCAGTGACAGGCGAACCCTCCGTTAAGTATTCCCTCTGGCAGACGAACCGCCAGAAATTTTTCATTTCTTGCCCCTCAACTTCAGTAGGTCTTCATAGAACATCTTGCTAGCTTCGGAGCCACTAAACGAGCATCCTGGATCTTTCTTCACTTTTACCGTCTATGCTTTCGAGAAAGAACTCGTTACCACTTGCCCGAAGAAAGGTTTTTGTTTCTCATATCAAAGGTATGAGAGGAGTGCAGTGTATGTGCGTCACTTTTTTTGTGTAGTTTTTAATTCTGCGTCTGCATACTAGCAAATGAAAAGCTTCCTCTTAACGATGTTGGATAACGACTCCTTGGGGGAGGGGGGGGGGGCTGATAGCCACTAGCTGGAGACATGGCCGGCAACATAACACAAAAAGCTCGGGAAAATTTTTCTCGGCGTAACTCTATACGTAGGGGTAATTGATGGTCCTGATCACGGTTCAGATACTTATTTTTGCCGCGGAGGCCATCTGGGGCCAGTACGGCGCTAAATAGCCCCGCCGCGCAGACTGACAATGATGGTAGTACGAGAAAGCCTTTGCACCAAATTAGCGACACATTGCGCCATATTCAAAAATGAGTGTCGTGTTCATGATCAGAGCATCGGATAACCGCCGTAACCCAAGTTTCATGAAGAGTTTTTTCGATAGTATTTCGCGAGCGTAATAATTGAGTGAGGCCTATTTGTGAACCGTTCCCGCATGGAATGTGCCTTCAAATGGCGTATATCCGGGTCATACACATTATGGGGCATACAGGAATACAAGAAGCAAGAAATGTGAAAAATGCAAAAATGTCGGCGAGGGGATCCGATCCACAAACCCACCGTCCGAGAGCCCGTCGCACTATCCACCACACCATCTGCCACTGCGACACTGCAGATACAGGACCTGTTGAGATATGCGCAGATGACCGGAAAACTCCAATGCAGCTCACCGCATGCCAAGTAGACCATTTGGATTTTGACCTTATTTTGCGCTGTTCTTCATGCCTGCTCAAAGAATACCCTACATACTATACCTGTCAACGCTACAGCTAGAATAGAGGGAATAAGGTGGTTTAAAAAGCCATTCTTTTCGAATTGTTTTTGACCTTTTTTTGACATTCCCAAAACCGTTTAGCAAAAATGAACCCCATCGCTGTGGTCCTCCTCACATGGAGCCCTACAACATGCAACAAACCGTTTTGAAAAAGCTCACCAAGGCCTGAACGACCTCCCTTGTGAGTAAATGAAAAAAGAAACTCGTTCCAGTGAGACCTAAGACTCTAGTAGTTTTTTCTTTTTACTAGTAGTTGTAGCTTCATGATTTAGGGGAATTATTTCTCCCATATTGCCGTTTAGTTTTAAGGGGAAGGACTCGTTCGCCATAGTCGACTCAATTGAAGGTACGCACTATGAGAAATTAGCGTACTCCATGTTAAGCTCAGGTCACAGCAAGGTGTATTGCACTAACAGAACTGGCCAACCCTTCGCCGAGCCCAGGAACAACTCTATGCCAGGAATCGTGCCGTAGGGAATAAACTATTTCGTTTAGTCAAGCAATGCAATGCTTGGCACGGCATAACATTTCTTGGTAGATGGCTCATAGTAAAAGGGGCGCCCGCACATAGTGCGTCCAAATGCGCCAGGCATTGGCAGAAAACACATTGCGCAAATAACCTAGCACTAGCGAGCAGATACAAATTGCGCAACCGTTCTGGCGATAACCTAATCTGTTGACCGACAGGAAGAGACACACACGCCAGTCCAATTGTAATGGATAGCGGTGCTAATTACGCACCATTTAATCTTTGCTGTGTTTGCACAAGCTGACCAGGAAAGGCCAACACGTCAGCCCGGCCATTTGCAACGAAATGTACATCATTGTACTCATCTTGCCACGATGAACACAAGACTATCTTTAAAATTTGCGGAACGATTCTCTGAGCGGAGTTGTGAGGTTTTTCTTTATTGCTTTTCTTCTTCCGGGCGCGCCAGCGCCAAAGCGTTAGCACCTGTAGCGCAACTCACAGCGCTCTTCGCGCAAAACAGGTATCATATTCGTGTTCAGGGGGTCAAATAACCCGAGACGTCACCCCAGCGGAATCCGAGGTTCTAACTCATTTTCGAGAAAATGGGTTATGAATAGCTGTGGCTGACTGATAGCCAAAGCGATACTACGACTACCATACTGATGATGACTGGTTTTCCAACTGAAATACCTCTTCATGTGCCTTTTCGCAAAGACATTACCCGGCTTACTTATTCTTGCCGTTTGCATCATCGTCCTCTTTACCACGAGGTAGTTCCATCTCGAGACCATTCACCAACGGTAGGTGAGCTCCCCTATGCTTTCGATTACCCATGAAACAGCACACATTTTCCAAGTTAGGTGGAAATATCAGATTCGGCTAGAAATTTGTCCCCAGGGGTAGTTTGACCCGCTGAACATGAATATGATGGTATTTCATTGCAAAAACCCTTGTGACATGTGGTTATCCTCATAATAAAAAAGTTTTCAAGAGGAACCCTACATGGGGAATCGCCCGCCTTTCGTTGGCAACTAATCAAGAAATTAGGCGAAATGGCCAAATAGAAATTTCGGAGGGCTCATACCAAGTGTTTTGAATGAAAAGCAAAAGATTTCGATAGCCAAGGATTCCAACATTCGACCTCGTGTCTCTGAAGCAATGCACTTATCCACTAGGCCATCGGCGGCTTGCCGCATGCAGTTATCCTTCTCAACTTGAGCAAACGGAGCTAAGATTAAATGGTCCGTAACTCCCTTTGGAGAATCGTTCCGCAAAATCGGAGGGCAGATTTGGATTCGGCGGCTCAAGACACGTCCATATTTATACATCTCACTGCAAATGGCCGGATCGACCTGTTGTGGTTCCCCTGTTAGCAGAGAAAGGGCTCCCTCTCAGTGGAAGGGTGCAGACGCAGGTTGCGCAATCACATTACCCCTTTTTCTCTATCCCAAACATTCTCAACGCCCCACACAGATGTGATGTTCGTGTTTAGGAGGTCAAACTGCTCCAGTTGAAAAGTTTAGTGATTTGGTGATTTCGAGTATTTTGGCGCCGCCAGGCATTTCCGGGCTCAGCTAATGGGATATTTGTGTCCAGGAGGTCAAACTACCCCAGTTGACAAGTTTTCAGCGAACTTGGTGATTTAGGGTATTTTGGCGCTGGCGCCTGTGGCACGGGTGCTAGGAGGTTTCGTGCCGAGCGGATGTGATAATCATGTTCAGAAGGGCAGACTACCCTAGTAGGCAACTTTTCAGCCAATGCTTACAAAGAAAAAAGTCGTCGAACAAATGATCTACCATCTGTGAAGCAACTTACCTATCCACTACACCATCGACCACTTAGACTGTATGTACTCACTTAAGTTGAGTTGAGGGGCACACCCGTTGGGGCGGAGCCTGCTCCGAGGTGAGGGAGACCGAGGAAAAATTCTGTAACGGTTCCAGGGCACTTCAAGGACCGGAAACAAGTGGAATAATGCCAACAAAGGGTCGCCGCTTGAGAAAAGAGGGCACACACATTGGGGCGGAGGTGCTCCGAGGTGAACGGACCCAGACAAAAACGTCTGCGAAACGATTCCAGAGCACTTCAAGGACTGGAAAACAAGTAGAATAATGTCAACAAAGGGTCGCCGCTTGAGAAATGTGGGCACACATATCGGGGCGGAGCCTGCACCGAGGTGAGGGAGACTGAGGAAAAATTCTGCATTACGGTTCCAGAGCACTTCAGACACCGGGAAAACAGTGGACAGGGGTACGCGAGGAGTCACCCGTTTGGGAGTGCAAGAGCGTGCGGCGAGGTGAGTGGAGACGAAGCAAAAATCTGAAAAACGATTCTTAAAGAGACTCCAGACACCGACAAATGGCGAGCAAAGACGTACAGGAGCTCCCCGATAGTCCGGCCGGTCGGATTGGCCCTCGCTTTTTGATAATTTGTAGGGAAAAGCCACTTCCACACACAGAAAGAGATCAGCCGACGAATCCAGCCGATAAGATTGGCCCTCGCTTCTTGATAATTTGTAGGGAAAAGCTATTTCACACGCAGAAAGATGATCGGCCGACGAATCCAGATGATAAGATTGGCCCTCGCTTTCTTGATAATTTGTAGGGAAAAGCCATTCCACACGCAGAAAGAAGATCAGCCGACGAATTCCAGCCGATAAGATTGGCCCTCGCTTTTTTGATAATTTGTAGGGAAAAGCTACTCTGCACACAGAAATTAGATCAGCCGACGAATTCAGCCTAACGGATCCGGCCCTCGCTTCTTCGATAATTTGTAGGGAAAAGCCATTCCACACCAGAAAGATGATCGGCCGACGAATCCAGATGATAAGATTGGCCCTCGCTTCTTTGATAATTTGTAGGAAAAAGCTATTTCACACGCAGAAAGATGATCGGCCGACGAATCCAGCCGATAAGATTGGCCCTCGCTTTTTTGATAATTTGTAGGGAAAAGCTACTCCACACACAGAAAGAGATCAGCCGACGAATCCAGCCGATAAGATTGGCCCTCGCTTTTTTGATAATTTGTAGGGAAAAGCTATTCCACACCTCAGAAAGAAGATCAGCCGATAGATCGACGGGCCGACAAGATTGTCCCTCGCTTTTTGATAAGTGGTAGGGAAAACCACTCCACGCGCAGAAAGAAGAATAGCCGCGGAATCTAGCCGATAAGATTGGCCTTCGCTTTT
>MU966617.1:101076-120415 GCA_036418165.1 Cooperia oncophora
CTCCACACACAGAAAGGAGATCAGCCGACGAATCCAGCCGATAGGATTGGCCCTCGCTTTTTTGATAAAATGTAGGGAAAACCACTCCACACACAGGAAGGAAATCAGCCGACGAATCCAGCCGATAGGATTGGCCCTCGCTGCTTTGATAATTTGTAGGGAAAAGCCATTCCACACGCAGAAAGATGATCAGCCGACGAACCCAGCCGACAAGATTGGCCCTCGCTTCTTTGATAATTTGTAGGGAAAAGCTATTCCACACTCAGAAAGAAGAACAGCCGATAGATCGACGGGCCGACAAGATTGGCCCTCGCTTCTTTGATAATTTGTAGGGAAAAGCCATTCCACACGCAGAAAGATGATCAGCCGACGAATCCAGCCGATAAGATTGGCCCTCGCTTTTTTGATAATTTGTAGGGAAAAGCCACTCCACACACAGAAAGAGATCAGCCGACGAATCCAGCCGATAAGATTGGCCCTCGCTTCTTTGATAATTTGTAGGGAAAAGCTATTTCACACGCAGAAAGATGAGCGGCTGCTTCGAGCTGTTCAGCGCAGGTGGCCCGTAACCTTTTGGATTATCAGAGTAAAGCGGAGTGTTTGTAGAGGAGGTATCAATCCGCCCATTCGTAGGGAGAAAGTATTTTGATTAGAGCCCTGTCCGCCAACCCATTTCCTCTTGTTAACCCCTTTTCCTGCTCTTTGGCACAGTTTGCAGCATTTCCAGCATTTCCCGTCTTCGTTCTCTTTCGGAAACTAACGGCGATTTTTTGGATCTATGTGGCAAGCGCCGCTCATTTGCAGACCACCCTTACAGTGTGGGTGTGTCTCCTTCGTTTCGTGTGCCTACCCATCTCTCAAGGTTTCCCACATTTTCCACTCTCTGAGCTCTTTATGGAGCCACGTTACAAAATTTTGAAATCTTAGCAAGCACGTCCAGCCTATAGCATGCTTCGCCCCATGTGAGTGTGTCTTCCTCAATCGTCGCCAGCTGAATGCCTATCGTTCCCTCGTTCCCCACAAGTTCCCCTCTCCGGGCTCATTGAGAACCGAAGTAAGAATTTCCGAAGTGAGAGGCTCCTGGTTGAGGCGCCCATAGTGGGCGGGGCTTAGCTCCGTTCATGCATATTCCGTACATCTTAGTCCATGCCCTAACCATCCCACCCCAGGCCGAGCCCCTCAAACTGGCTCCTCAGGTAATGCTGAATATCCGGACACACACAGCACACACAGACGTTGCCGTTTACATGTATAATAGGTAAGGTCAAAATTTAGAACGAATTGATTAGGCGAGAGAAACGCCATGCACGAAAAGCCGTTTGCCAGTTAGTTTCTAAAGGTTACAGCACAACACAAAAGCATAACACTTGTGAATTTTGTTTTTTCTTGGACGAGACGCGGTTACATCCCAATTTTATAATTGATGATTACTTTTTGTTCAGCACGATGTTTACAAGGTGGAAACTATCGGAGATGCCTACATGGTTGTTGGAGGAGTTCCCGATCCATGTGATAACCACTCAGAGAGAGTATTAAATGTGTCTATAGGTTGGTTGTTTTATACGGTTTGGGTACCAGTACATTGAATGAACGACATCGGGATAGCATCTTAGTTGATTGACTGGCACTTCACCGAGGTGGGGGCTTTGCGTGGATTTCAGAATAATCAAGAAGTTGGTGTTGCACTGCAATAAGTGAGCGCTTCTTCTAAGAAAGAGAAACTCATTTGAACGAGAAACAATTTTTCGTCTTAGGTCCATCAATAGCATAACACTTCCCAAGCTGTCCTTGAACAGGAATGCAGTAGGGCTGATTCTTATTCCAACAGGGGAAGTCCTACAGTAGTGAGATGGATACTGTTGCACTGAGAGCCCACCATCCGAGGGCTTTGAGTAGGGGCGTGAAGGTCGTAAGTGGAAAGTCGATTAGCATTCAGTAGTGCAGTGGTATCAACATAGCTTACAAGAAGTCTTCCATGTCATGGCGCTCTGAAACGATGTGTTGCACGTTGTGAAGGTCGATAAATGGATCACGAAAAAGCCTCATTTCTGCTGTGCGTCTGTGGGAATGCTTAACAAGGAGTAGGAAAAATTTTCTGACAAGAAACAATTCTAGCCAACTTGTTTGAACTCCGTTCTACATAATGTTAAGTGTGCATAGTTTATGAGATGTTTGTCAATACGCGTCGGAAAAATGCAAAATAAAATCAAAAAATCCTCATGTATTGAAGTTTATTGAATGGTTAGAGCTTTCTCTTAAATAGTGTAACGTACACTCGGAGGCACGACTTCTCAAATCAAAATTGCGGCTGTGCCAAACATCCGAGACTTAGTTGCTCATGCTTTACTAGACACTACTGCAAACCCCGCCTTCACAGCCTCACCTACATTTCGGCGTGGTCTGATTTACCGAATTTCATTTTATACCTTCTGCTTTTGCAACATTTTTTTGCACTTTTGTTATTTCGCGAATACACAATAGCTGAAAGCGACTGTACGTCGAAAATGAGCAACTCCGCCCATTTTTCAAAGGTGTTAATGCAAAATTCGACTTTCCAGCATTCTAACACTTTTTCAACGTCGTTCTTTTCACTCCCGCTTTTCATACAACGAAGGACGCGCATTCATGCACTAGCACATTGGGTTCCGCCCCTTGGCCATGCCCACCCTGTGGCATTTTGCAAAATTATGATTTTTAAAAGTTTTCGCATTTTTGGATTGCTACGTGAAGCTCCGCCAACTGGAAGGAACTCCGCGCACTTCAATGAAGCCCAACCCACTTTTCAAAAATGGTCTAAGTCGGCAGTGTAGAGTCTCAACTGGCATGCTAGGGTATTGCTGGTCATTCGGAACAAACTTTGCCTGATTTTTTGTTCCGAGTGACGAACGAGACCCTACCATGCAAGCCAACGACTATCCTACAGATTCGCACCATTCTTCGAAAGCGGGCGGAACTTATCATTGAGCAAAGCTTCTCATAGTGAGTGGAACTTCACGAAGCAGTACAAAATTGCAAATATTTCGAAAAAATGTCGAAATTCCGCAAAAAGCCGCAAAAGTAGACGTGGTTAAGGGGTGGAGCCTGTAGTGCCAGTGGCTGAATACTTTCTTTTTTTCAAAGAGTGGGAGCTGAAAACAACGACGCTGAAAGAAGTTATGAAATGTCAAAGTTTGCAACACATCTTGAAATGTGAGGAAAGCTGCCCATGTTCCGAGTACAGTCCTTTTCAGTCAGCATTTGTGAAATAACAAAAGTGAAAAAAATGTTGCAAATGCGGAAGGTATAAAATAAAATTTGAAAAATCACGGCCACGAAATGTAGGTGTGGCTGTGGGGGCGGGTTCGCAGTAGTGTCTAGTAAGGCATGAGCAACTGAGTCTCGGATCCCTGTTAAACAGTCGTGAAAGTAGTGAATCTGGTTTGAGAGTTCGTGAACTTGGTTAGAAAAGTCGTGAATTTGAAGGCACGGTCCGCGACCAGGTATAGAAGTTGAAAATGTGGCGTTGGGAGGGTAATGTGGTCCGACGAACAATCCTGTACCGGTTTCGCGGCAAAAAAGTGTAAGGGAGGGGCGCTATAACGCAAAATAGGTTCAGTGACGCCCATGAAAGTTGTCACCTGTACGGTTGTAGAGTTCATATCGTGGAATCAGCTGTGCGGATGAGGGCGCCGTGTTGAAGATGGAGTTAGTTGGGCACGCACAAACTGGGATTGGAATGAGGTTGTATCTAGAGGCCGTTAGCATGTTCTTTTTTCTTTCTTTGCTGTTCTGCATGTTCTTTTTGCTTTCTTCTGCACTATCGAGTTACTCAGCACCTTGTCGTCTGTATGCAAACCTCTAATCCACTATCTCTGATGGAGAATGATCGCGGGTTTGCCTTTAATCTGGAAATGGTATATATGGATATGGTAGATATGGGAGGAGAGCCGAGCGTCAGCCGGCGATCCGACTATTATTGAATAACCCCTATAGACTAATCCCCATAGTTCCCCGAAAAAATTTTCCTGTAGTTTTTTCTAATCGTAGTAGAGGAATGGACCAAATATTCAGGCAGCAATATAAAACACTTGATATATTTTCGCAAGTGCGTAGATGACTTTGTAAATAAGGTTCTGTCGTAGATTCTTGATCCCTTACCTCATAAATCCTCACAAACATTTTGTGATAGTTGAAGCCTTTGAGAAGCGATTCATCCCATGAAAGAGTACGACTTCATCTTCCTAACCTCTTTGTTAGCTTTGGAAAGGTCAGGTAGTGCGAAAGTTATGATCGTTCAAAACGCAAAACGCTCGTATGCGGTCTCAAAAGCACTCAATGAAGACATTTCTCAGGTAGGAACGGTTCATGATCATATCAATATCATTAGAAGAGCGGTAACTTAGCTCTTCACGCTTGGGTTTTTTCGAGCAGTATTCTCGCAAGAAAGTAAGTGTTGTGCCGAGAAGGACTGCTTTTTGAGTTTTTCGGTGCTCTGGCGAGAAGGTGTAGGGCTAGCAACCCTTCCGCCGTAGAAGGATACTTGCTAAAGAAACAGCGAGCAGATATAAAGCGTTGAATCGAAGAACTCGGATTCTAACCTTGTGCGGATGCCCTGATGCTAAGTTCGGTTTTCTCACCCAAAAACAAAACTTTTATTGGTACCTGGAATGTGCGCACGTTAAATCTGACTGGCAACCTCGCATACCTTCTTCGAGAATTCAACAAGTATAGACTGGATATACTTGTGACAGGCGAAATGAACTGGCTAAATAGTGACAACATCGTGAATGATAACAAAACAGTCTTGTTTCCTGACCACTGAGAAAGGCACGGAATTATGTTGGATCTGTTCCAAACGAAGCAGCTGATGTACTAGTCGGATAGAAGCCAGTAAGTGAGAGAATAATTACGGCATGCTTTGTCAGCTGGCAGACTTGCATTACTGTCATCCATATTCACGCATCTACGGGGAATGCGAGCGACGAAGCGGAAAACGAGTTCTAGGAGCAGCTTCAAGGCACTATCGATGAAATACCTCATATATATTTTGATTGATGGTTTCTTGGTGATTTCTGTGTGTACCTGGTGATTTCTATGCTCAGCCACGCAGCGGGCGACACGGGACAGGTTGTAACGACACTCGCCTCAACGATGATGGGAAAGGTTTGGCTCCTATCTGCTGTGTTGAACCCTCAGCACTGGTGTATTGAACCCTCATACTCTCAACACAGACAGCACAGAGGGATTCACAAGAGAACGTGGAGCTCTCTCAAAGAAAGATAATGACGAGTTTGACCACAACGGTATCAGCCGAAAACCGAGAGTATTCCCTTAGGACGTATGGCATATTGTGATGCAAATGTCGGCTCAGATCATTATATGAAACGAGAAAACAATCAGATACTTTCGAAAAGGAAAGCACATGAAGTCTTGATGAAATCGGACCGGAATTGCTAAAAGCAGGAAGAACGATGGCAGACCTAAGAGCAAGGCTGTTCAACAATTGCTGGAGCCGTGCGGAAGTTCCAGAGTAGTGGAGAAATGAATCATTGTCAAATCGCTCTAAAAAGATAACTGGTTAGGATGTAGGAACTGGAGGAGAACTTGGCTACTGTCCGTGCTGGGAAGGTTTCTGTACGGTACTGCTATGGCTGCTGGTGGAGCAGCTGAGAGAAGAACAAGCTAGATTCGCAACGGGGAACGGTTAGGACTCCACGAGAGGTCAGCCTGCCGCCGCCGCGGAGGTGCTCTCCGCGATGCTTTCGCTATGTATTTTTTGCATTTGCATAGTTCATGAGATTTCCAACCGTCTGCTTTATACTTGCAGGTGTGAAGGCTATGAAAGGAATGGGCCCGATATTCAACTACTAGTATAAAACAACGCCCATTAACATAGAAATAATATTTAGAGAATACATCAGCAATCTACGAAAATTCTTTTCAGGGTGAATCCTTTTGGCCACAATTGTAAGGTTTAAGATTCTCGGCCAGACGGTGAAAGTAGGTCCTATTGAAGAAATACAGCAACCCGTCGAATAAGTACAGCTGCCATTCAAAAATACTGTCGTCCCATTGAATATTCTGGTTTGGAAAAATCCCAAGCAGATTCGCGTGATGCCAGAACTATGTGAAGGGACCGGGATCTTAATCGCACGACCATGTTGCTCTCGTAAAATCAGTTGCAATCGCCGCGCGCGGCGAGGCGGGACATGGCAGCCGTGACCTCTCGTGGAGTCCTAACCTACACCCGATTCACAAGAGGGACGTCATGTTGCGTACAAATTTTCACCTTACGCAACAATGACTGTCCGAATTATGGAATGCTGTGTGTCTCTCTTCATCAGCTTTGTCGGCTTCAGGTAGGCAGTCAATTGTACACATCGCGAATCGCTTTGGGTCTACACCCTTCACCAGCATTTTCAGTAATTTTTATCACAATTCTTCTCGATTTGTCAGGACAAATGTAGGATGTATAACGTTTTTTTCTTTGGAATCACCACTGGAACACGAAAGAGCTGCATTTTGCCTAGAATTTTGGTCAATTTCTGCTTCGACACCATTACGAGGAGAGCGATGGAGCACGCAGAAGCAGGCGATGAATGGTCGTCACTACTCAACCACTACCACCCAGAATCTTGAAACCTAATGAGCAATGGTTGACACGTTGCCCGTAAGCATTATTCGAAGTCTTAATCACAAGCATGACATTCGTTTCTGACGCCTTCGCCACTTGGCCCCACTAGGCGCCAATTCGGCACCACTTTTTCACCAAAAACGGTGTAAACTGCGTACTCGGGTTATTCGGTACCCAGATCACGAGCATGGCGTTCAAGTTCAGCCTTGCATCATATGACGCCACGCTTCCTTTTATCGAGATCATGGAAACTTGCATAAGGAGGCTGTTTGGTGCCCTGGTCACAGAACATTCATTTTTCCGACTTCAGCTCCATTTAGCGCTGTGTTTAGGCTGAGCGAGGGAGAAGCAGTGATCCCTTTCGAGTCAGGCTCAGCCTTAGCAGAGCGCAGATGATCGTAGTGTCCTCCATTAGCGCCAGCGCCAAGAATGAATGTCATATTCGTGATCAGGATGTCAAATAACCCCCGTGTACAAGTTTTCAGCGGATTTGGTGATCTAGGGCACCTTAGGCGCCGGCGTTTGCGGCGCGGGCGCCAGGCAGTTTCAGGTCGAGCGGATGTGATATTCGTGTTCAGGAGGTCGAATTACTGTCTCGGGGTACAAGTTTTCAGCGAATTTGGTGGTTTAGGGTTTTTGGCGTCGGCGCCCCTGGAGTGGTTGCCAGGCAGCTTCAAGCGGGTGTGATATTCGTTTCCAGGAGGTCGAATCACCTCTAAAACTGAATTGTCAGCTGAACTTACCCTCTGAGAAAAAAAGGGGTAAAAAACCCATGATTGAAATACTGGGGGTAGTATTAGTTGGATAGTGCCTAATCATCTTCTGAAAACCGTCTCACGGCCCTGGTTTGCGGTCAAATTGCGTCAATTGTTAAAGACAACAATAGTCTTCAACAGATCACCACGATCTTCAGAACGCGAGCAAAATGGTAGGCTTGCGAGACGGTGCAGTGAAGTCGAAGGTCATGAAGCTTGGTCTTTCAACGGACAACTGGATACAAACATTTGCAGACGTTTTTGTCTCTCTGTACTCTCTCTCGCCGCGATTCCCACTGATTGGCACTTTCCACGAAAGCGAAACTTGGAAAGAGTCTGCCAGCTCTGTAATAGATAATGCCTTTCATCAGCCATGTCTGCGTCGAATCATTAAGATACGCTACAGAGACCACGTTGCAAATGAAGAAGTTCCACTGCCTCGTTGGAATAGCCTTCACGTGTTCGTGGAACAGCATAGGCTTCCACTGGCTGGTCACATCCTGCGCATGGCACAAAATAGAATTCCACAAGCGGTCATGTTCGGGACTCCATCAGGAGTCAAGCGAGCACGACGCCCTCTACGAAACAAGCAGTGACGAATACTCGAATGGTTCGGGAATGGAAAATGTTTCCAGGTAGCAGGTCTCAAGGGGAAAGAGAAGAGACTAGCAACAGTAACAAGAATTTGTCGCCTGATGTTCTCAACAGCACGAGACGAAGTGTTCAAGTATGTAAGTCTGCCAAATATTTGCTGAGAGTGAGGCGGCAAGGCACCCACAAAACCATTGCTTTTTACAATCAGTAGCTTTCAACTCATTCAAAAATTCACTCTCTAGCTCTTTTTTCGTTACCTAGTTTTTTTGATTTGTTTTCATACTTCTTCTTCCTGTACCTGTTCCGGTTCCCAATGGTGGAGGTTGAACCACTAATTTTGACAAGCCTCCGACGGTTTTGTTCATTCTTTTCTTTTGTGAGATGTTAAAAATCTGCCCGTTCATTTCGAAGCGTAGAGTGTAATAGCGAGCTGCGTCTTCGTATACTCACGAGTGTGTCTGGAATGGCGCTTGATAGCTAAGGAATATTCCATCTCCTTACATGCTTCACGCGACACTCTTTTATTTCGTACTGCGATGAATTTTCATGACCTTAAGTTGGGCAACTCCGAATGCGCTCATGAATGTCTATAGCTTTAATTATACGATCATGCGAATGTCGCGCGTAGTCCCCTTTTCCATAGCGAAGTCCTACTGTCTCATCCAAATACGTTCCTTATCCCTGAGATGAAAAAAGCGTGGCATTTGAACATGAATTAGTTTAGTTTACTTATAATGAGTTACTGGTCGGATATTTCAATTTGAGACAGCTGTGATCTTGTTCAATGTTGGACAGAAACATGATTACAATTGCCCCAAAGTTAAACATAACGAAAAGCTTGGTCGCCGCCACGGTCCAATTCAGACACGCAGTTATGCCCAACACATCTCAGAAATTTTGAGTCCATCTCATTGCACTGGTGTGCCTTGATTGCGGTATTCACTTCACGTTGAGTTCAAACCTGCCTCTTCGAATTGCGGAAATCCCCCTCAGAAATAGTTACAGAGTCTTTCACCTTTAAAGTACCTTCCGTGGCTTGAAATGAGTTTAGCGAAGTGACTGCAAGCTTTTGATATTGTGGCGGATACTGTACTAACGACATTATTTCATAGGCGGTAGTCTATGTTTCATGGGCTGTCCGTCTACTTGTTCCGTTTCTTAGTAAGTGCTTAGTAGTGCCTAGGCTTTTCTTTAAGCTCTGTCGTATTAGTACAAAAGTTATTTCTAGAAACTATTTCAATGGGTTGCTTCCTTGATTGCTATCAAGAAGAGCCAGACTTGAAGTTCTCCGTTTATTTTGTTTTATTTCAAAGACTTTCAATGTGACGGCATTCTGCTGTACAGAAGAAATTTGAGAATTAGGGTGTCCAGAGAAACGAATTTTCGAACCGAGGACGACTGGAGGAGACTAGCGAAACTAGCGAGGGAAATCCGATGTACAGCGCGAGTCGTTAGCTAAAAAAGGGGGTGCAGGCACGCACCGGATCAACCCGCTTGGTTCTGGAATGATGATGTAGCAGCTTTGGTGAAGTTCGCAAAAAGTGCTTTTGAAGAATGGCATCTCAATCCATCGAACGAGACCAGAGCTAAGTATTGCGAGGCCGAGAGAAAAGCCCACCAGACAATCGCTAGTGCCATCAAGAACGAGGCAGACTCACTGGTCGCGAAACTGGACACCAAGGAAGGTGAAAAGCAGATCTCCCAATTGCCAGTGGGCGCCCCAGAACAACACAAGACTTCATTCACGAAGACTTTCATCTAGGCTAGCGATGGAATAACTGGACTCCTCATGTGAGTACTCCTGCTCGACTACAGTGAAATCAAGAACCGCTGGGAGGAATACTGCTAGGAACTCCGCAATGTGGAATTCTCAAATCCGACGCTCTTCAGTGAACCACCAATTCAAGGACCCGTCCCTCGAACCACCGAAGACGATGTAGAAGTGGCTATCGAATAAATCAAAAATGGGAAAGACCAAGCAACATCTCAGCCCAAGTCTGTAGGCATTTCGGAGGGCGCTCACATCTCGTACATCTCTTCAACAAATGCATAGAGGAGGGAAATATTCCAACGCTGGACGAAAAGGGTCACGGTGCTCATATACAAGAAAAAAAGGAGATATCGTCTCCTGCTCCAACTATATGCCTATCCGTCTGATGCGCCATACTTGGAAGGCATTCAAACGAGTACTGGAAGCCAGGCCTAGGGAAACTGTGAATATCATTGGGATGCACTGCGGATTCCGACCAGAGCAGAAATCACCGACGCTATCCACTTGCTCGTCGCATGATGGAAAAGGCTCGAAAGTGGAATCAGCCACTTCATTTGCCATTCTTTGTTCCGGAAAAAGTCTACGACCGGGTGCCACGTCAACTCATTTGGGAAGCCTTTTGACATCAGCAAGCACCAGAAGCGCTCGGAAAAGCCACATTACAGACCTACTGCCATTCTACCATCTGTACCCCGACACAGTTACCGCTGGCGTACATCGAGGGTCGGCTTTTTCACCGCTGCTGTTCATTCTACGCTTTCACTATGCGACAAGGGAGATTAGGAAAGGGCCGCCTCAACGCTAGGATATGCTGACGACGTGCTTTTGATGAACCGGTTCAAGAACAGGTTGAAAAGGCGTGCTGTCCGGTGGAGGAAGGAACTTACTGCACATGGAACCGAGCTGAACATCGAGAAAGCCGAGTACACTGCCATAGTAACCTCTCCTGTGATCGATGGTACACCTTTGACCAGGACTACGAAGTCTCCTTACCTCGTGTCTACGCTAGCGGCTGATGGAAAGCCCAAGGCCGACATAACATAAAGAATAAGCGCGGCATGGAATAAGTGGAGGACTGTCACTGGCGCTTCTTTGCGATAAGAGAATGCCAATCCACCTGAAGTCCAAGATCTACACTTCAGTCGTAAGACCAGTCGCCACCTATGGAGCGGAGACCAAGCAGATGACGGCGTGGAAACAAGAGCCTATGGTGTCATGGAGATGAAAATGCTGCGATGGAGTTCAGGACACAAACAGCTCGAACAAGTAACATGAACCGTTCGAGGTAGGATCAAAGTCCAGCGGAGCCAACTCCCTTGCGGCACCTCGTCCCCGCTGGTATGGCCATGTTCAACGAAAACCTCCTGTAGCGATATGCACGTCTGCTGACAAGATCGATTGAGGGCAAACATCCGAACGGCCGACTTAGATTGCGCTAGATAGACAACGTGAAGAGGGACATGATTGCTGATGGCCTCTCCGCAGCCGATGTCCGGAAGAGGGATCGTAGGACCGATGTCTGGAACACGGATGCTAAGAAAGCCGGAAAGACGACAAAAGTTGGACGAGAACGCAAGGAAGAAGAAGAAAAACGAGAATCCCCATCGGCCCTCACATGGAGAAGGGTTCACAGCATCTGTTGCAGGTTATGAAGGAGGTTACTTCGCTGCCAATGAGTGACCCAGTTTCGGCTAGGGTAGTCTACGAGCCAAGCGACATCTTCAATGCTTACTGGTGCCGGTGACCACGAAACTATTCCCCCTCTGCCCTCGAAGATAATCATTTACTATTTCCCTTTCTTCTGTCATTTGAACTGTTGTTTTACTTTGGTATGTTTGCTCGTTACACTTCCTTAGGGTCATTTTCTTGGAACATTAGGGACGTTCTAATGAGAGAAGTTTTGCAAATCGATTCGATAACTGCGTAGAATTGAGTGCGATTAACTAAACAGAGTACTTGACATGCGGATCGAAGTGACATCAGGAAGGCAGAAAGACCGCGAAGTATGTGTATAAACGACCACCTGGCTAGTATGAGTTGTAGTAGGTTCACTACAGTTCTTGCAAGTACAGAGCTGAAAAGCATATCGGCAACAGTCTTGAAATGAAGCGTACAAGTGTATATTGGTATGGAATGCGAAAAATCGGCAAGAAAATGGTGAGAATCGCTTTGGATCTACATGAAAAACCTTCCCATGCACATGCTTCTACATCATCCAAAGACTATGTGCCCTGAACGACCTCCCCGGTAAGGGTTTCAGTGCAAATAACAGAACTTCTATTGGTATTCAAAAAATTAGTGTTTTTGTGAAGGGGGCCTCATATATTTGGATGTAGTACACAGTACAGTCTTCTACTACTACTTTGATCCACCAAGTATGTCTGTGCGTGCTTGTCTGTTGCGGAATTTTGTGGCGCTCGTCCCAATATCAGTGAGACTTTCCTTCCAAGATATGGTATAGAATATGCGACAGGATATTACCGGTGGGTCCCAAGAAGTTATACCAGCCGATAGGGTCTGATAAAGGGCGTCAGAAGAGTAAGGTCGTAAAGTTTGTAACGCGGGCTACAGCAGCAGTGGTACGTTAGTTTATAAATATGTTATAGGGTGAGAACATTATTGGGGGGTGAAAACAACTGCTAGCAGCTGATAAGACTTGACAAGGAGCAATAGAAGAGGAAGCTCACCATATTCACGTCGCTATTCTTAGCATCATCTGGGCGATGATTCCAAGATATGATATAGGGTATGAGATAAGAACATTATTAGTGGACGAGAAGAACTGCTAGCAGCTGATAAGACCAGATAAGGGGCGTCAGAAGGCGACGATACCCTTTTCACAGCGCGGGTCAGCTAGGTGTTGGTTGCAAAGTGACATTGATTGTGTTATGGGGCACGACATACGAGGTGAAACAAAGAGATAAGAGCTGAAAGGGGATGACAAGGAGCGCTACGGTCGTCGTTGTTGTTCAGATTGGTGAAGCTTTTACACTACCAAATCAGTGATGTTGATACAGCGCGATCCGACTGATATCCTAGATTGACATCGATCGCTTGACATCTGTCCGCTAGGTCATGCCGGACCGCGTAACCGAAAGAGCGGCACTCCTCTTCCGGTGACGCGATGAGGTTTGACCTAACGGGTGCGACTTCACCCCGGTGCTTCTTTAAACAAGGTTCTCGACATTCCCTGTCCTATGTTTTAGCTGCACGGTCGATCAACGTTCCCTATCCTGCATAATCTATGACACCTATTTCTTTCAACATTCTCACAGTAGTGAGACGCATTTACCAACCAAAAGAGCGAGAGAAATGCTGGGCGGCAACTATTTCCATTAAAGAAAGAGCGGCAAAGCCGGATCATGCAACAGAAAGAGAAGCGTCGGCGTCAGCCGGCGATTCGATTGGTTTTTATATAATTCGCTAATAACCTTATTGTTGAGTATTTGTGACTTCAACTCTGAACAGTTGCTTTTCATTGCAGTATTGTTAACCATGCTAGACCGTAGTAGCACTGGTATCCTGTGCTCCTGTTGGTCATGCTGCTCGAGAGGGCTCCAGTAACGTCTCTTTTTGTCCCTGCAATGTGCAGAGTTGCCAATGGGTTCTCTCTGCTCGAGGGACACGATGAACTTCATACCATTCGTTCAGAGCTTTCACGAAGAAGTCTGACCATCGCGTAGGCGGTCGTCCAGGTGTTCGCTTGACATCCCGTGGAATCCAGTCGGTGATCGCTCTGGTCCAGCGGTCGTCCTTGAAATACATGACGTTCCCCGCCCTTTTTATCTTTAGAACCCTGGCAAATATGGTTGCGCCCCTGATATTCGATCGTCGGCGGAGTGCGGAGCTCCGGATTCCCTCTCTCACTTGCGTGTAGCGGGAAACTCCGAGCATCGCCCTTTCGATGGCGCGTTGAATAACGCTAACCGCATGCTCATCTCACTTTCGCCGAGTCCACGTCTCTGAGGAGTAACTTAAAGCAATCAGGACCGCGGAATTGAAAAGGTGGACACGGAGCAAAGTGTTGTTCATCTTGTTAGCTACTCTTTCGATGTTCCTGAGAAATCCTCAATCCGCTCGTTTCGTCTTGTTTAGCTGTGATGCTAAGAAATTAATCATATGGTTTCCCGACCCAAGTACACACAGCTAGAGTATTCAGAGATGTTCATTGAGTTGAACGAGAAGGGGGAATCCGGAATTATGCTGTTCCGCATGAACATCGTCTTTGTGAGGTTCAGCTGCAATTCTATTTTTCCACACATGCAGTCGAAATCAGCCAGCATTCGTTCCGCTTGCTCGATGTTTGGTGTTATCAAAACGATGTCGTCAGCAAAGCGGAGATGGTGTAGTTGCCGACCGTCGATTTTCGCTCCTACGCCTTCCTATTCCAGCTCCATGATGGAGAGAAGCGCAGAAGAGCTCGCGCGAGATGGTGTCGCCTCGTCGTACCCCTCTCGTCACATCGACAATGATCATATAGAATGGTTAGATCCTGGTGAAGTTGCTGCAGAGCTTCTGTCTCAACAGTGTCGAAGGCTTTCTTCAAGTTGATGAACGTGATGCAGTGCTTACTCGCATAACTTTCCTTCGCCTCGTGTTCTGCCAGCCCTGTTTAGGGCGACTTGTGTGAAGAGTTTGTAGACTACAGACAGCAGGCAGATTGGGCGATACCAATGTCGTACAGGTCTCCCTTCTTGTACAGCAACACAGTCCTTGCTGGTTTTCCACGATGTGGGTACCACGGAGAGTTAAGCGTGCATGAGGGAGACAAGCTAAAGCCTTGACGAGAACTGGCGGAAGATTCTTCAGATGTTCGGGTCTGATCCTGTCGGGACCGGGTGCCGTACGATTCTTCACCGACGAGATGGCGTGTCGGACTTCGGAAGGGAGAACTGCAGGAACGACGTATCCATCCTGCTCCAAGCGGGCCGGTGATAGGTGGACGTGGCTGTCAAAGAGATCAATGTAGAAGTCGTGAATGACCTTCTCCATTGCCCTTCGGGAAGCAAGGATTATTCTGTCCGGACGTCAGAGGCCGGACGGGAGTTGGCGAAGTCGCGGCGGACGTTGCGGATACTCTACCCAGCCTCTGCGGCTTGTACCAAGTACTGCTGCCTACTCGCCTTGTAGTCTTCCTTTATCAACTCTTTGCATAGCTCCGAAAACATATCAACCCTTTGCATAGCTCCGAAAACACAGACATCAACTGTAGTTGCCTGTGACTCGTGCAGATGCACGTTGGCGAACCAGCTCGAGAGCCCCCAAAGGAAAACGCTGCTTAGCAATCTTGGAACACTCTGACTTACTGATAGATGTTCGACAAGGCCTTCGCATACCTTGTAAATGCTGTCAGAAACGGAATTTCGCAGAGTCTAGCTGAAAAGGTGAGGTGATCCCATTTGGAGACGGTCTTGGGGCTTCGCTTCTTGAACTTTGCGGCTCTCTCTCTCGCATCGAAAAGCGGAATCTTGCGCGAAGGAGACGGTGGTCGGATCCCGTGTAGAACTTAGGAACAACAGCGACATCGGTCAGGCAAAACCTTCGATTGAAGATGATGTGGTCGATCTCATTATGGAATTGTCCACCAGGAGACTCCCATGTCCAGCGTAGAGAGTAGGGCTTCTGGAACTGCGAGTTACCATGGATGGTATGGGTCGACATGATAAACTCAGACAGCCTTTCACCCTGCTCATTCCACTCCGTTCCGTGAGTTCCGATGTGAAGTTCTTCAGCCGTTCTTCTTGGTCCGATCTTAGCGTTGAAATCACCGACGATGACCTTGAAGAAGGTATGATCTTCCTTGTAGAACTTCTCCAATTCCATATAGAACGCTTCGAGCTCATCCTCGTCGTAGCTTGATGTTGGTGCGTAGGCGACGAAGATTGTCAAAGCTGGAGTTGAACCACATCTTCTCATGCAAACGTCCGATTCGGGTCGTCAGATTTTCGTACAAATAATTTCATGGCCAAGTGCATGTTGACGAAGACGCCAACACAGCCCACGTCTCTGCCGTCGCATATTCCGATTAACAGTCCTTCCCCAGTCACATATGCAGCGTTGGGAGGACGATGCCTCCTCGTCTCGGTCAGTCCGATGACGTCACATGTGATCTCCCTGGAATCTTTCTTGCATCGACAGATCTTTGATGTGAGCTTCCAATGCAAGGGTCCGTGGGTTGAAAGCGAGGACTGCTACCCTAGTCTTAATCCTTCGTTGAGTAAATTCCTGAGATTCAAGAAGCCTCGCACGAGCGGACAACACCACCTCTAGTACGATCAGTGATAAATTCTTCTATCCACTTAATTATTCTATCATGAACTCCAATTTGCGTGAGCTCATGTAATAAGATAGGATGGGAGACTTTGTCAAAAGCTTTTTGGAAGTCAAAGTAAATTACGTCTACACTTTTCTTAGCATCCAATGCTGTTGTCCAATCATTCATTGCTTCCAACATGAGTGTTACTGTGGATTTTTTTGCTCTGAACCCATGTTGTGGTCAGACAGAACATGGTTAGATGATATGTGAGCAACAATGACTTTCTTGAGTATTTTTTCGAAAAGTCTGCAAAACACCGACGTTATACTAACAGGCCTGTAATTGTTGGGATCACAGTGTGGAGGTTTTTTCCTGATTGGAATAACGTAAGCATGCCGCCAACTACGTGGAACGACAGCTTGGAAAAACATTAAATTGAAAAGGAATTCAAGCGGTGATGCAATGACATCAGCCATTTTCCTACTGAAAAGAAATGGAATACCATCAGGGGTAGCAAAATAAGAATTGCGCCACTTATAAATATTCTCAAGAATTTTATGACGGCCAAACCGGGCAGAGTCCTCTATATGGGGGATGCCACCGTGGACGGGTTTAAGACCGATGCTTACGTATTGCTTAACATAAATTATTCAAAAACCTCGGCCAACATTTCGGCCTTATCAGGGTTTGATACCACTACCGTGCCATCCTGCCTTTTCAGTGCACCAACTCCTTCTTTACGATTACTACGAAAATTCAGGCGTGGGTCCGAGCGGATTTTTTTACTTTATTGGATTCCTGTACTGTGGCCTTCAAGCGGCTCTATACTGAACACAAAACGAACACTGTCAGTGAATGTCGCTTGTCCCTCGAAAATCAGATCGATAAACGGTTGGTACCACACATCTGTAAGAAGGCCACCATTGCTTCTTAAAGTGCCAGGCCCCAAGTAATCGTATTATTGGGCAGTGCTTGGACACAAACAATACTACACTAGATAAGTGCCCGAGCTCATTCCAGAAGCCCTCCTCCCTTCGCGTCTTTGGTGCAGTTTTCGCAGCCATCTCGAGCCTTCTATGAGTTATCCTATTCCGTGGAGTATAAGGCGCACTGTTGTATAGGAGCATTCTCCTCGAGTGTTTCTGTGTGTTCTTGTCTAGATAGTGATCTATCTTTTACATTCATTAATATTTGAAATATTAGCTAGTGCTGGCACTTAGAATATGCAAAAAAATGAAAAAAAAACGTTGCTATCCTTGCAAACTTTTGAGGTACCTACGGTCACCTACGAGGTTTTATGCTTTGAAGAGCTATAAAAGCAGACAAAAATGCCGGAATCAAGAAGATTCCCTCTTCCCAGAAACTTTTTCACTTTTTTTTCAGGCCTGCTATCCGAAAAATTCCTCGTCATGATCTTGTTGTAACATTTTCCGTACAAGAAAAACCCGCCCCATTCGACGCAGTACCAGTGTCAGTTCGCTTAAAGACCTTGGTATGCTTCTAGAACATAGGCAGGGATAGCCGAGTGGTTAAGAGTGTAGACTCACGTTCACACCCTGAGCCACGAGTTCAATCCCTGCCGAGGCACAAACCTGCCTTGCAAAAATTGCAAAAATGGGGACGATACCAGCGTCAGGCCCATGGTTGACAGGCCGGCTGATGGAGGAACCCGTCACAACAATCATGACAAGTCGCAATAGAATCAGTGTTAATGCTAGGACGTCACCCGGAAGTGGCGCGCAGAACCCTCGCCCGAGTTCTGTGGTCAGTATGCGAGGGCTACCGAGGGGTGAACGACCTCGGCCAAAGAAGCTAGTTCGAATTGGGACCCTAAACGTGGGGTCGCTTACCGGGAAGTCTCGTGAGGTTGCCGACCTCTTGAGATGAAGGAATATGCAAGTCCTATGCCTTCAGGAAACGCGATGGAAGGGTGCGAAGGCCCGCGAGATTGGAGAAGGCGTCAAACTCTTCTACAATGGAGCAGACACCAAACGGAATGGCGTGGCCATAGCGGTGGCAGAATCCCTCAAGGACTGCGTCTCTTCTGTGAACAGGATCAGTGATCGGATCATGGGAGTGAGAATGGACACGAAGGAAGGGTACTGGACCGTACTGACCGTGTACGCACCACAATCCGGTTGCTCCGAAGCGGAAAAAGGATGAGTTATACCTGACCCTGGACGAGGCCATACGATCGGTTCCAAAGATGACTACCTCACCATAGCTGGGGATCTGAATGGCCATGTGGGAACTGACAGAAGGGGTAGAAATGGTGCACGGGAGCCATGGAATGAGGGCAAAGAACGCTGAGGGAGAACGGATCTTCGACCTTAGCCACAGCTCACGACTTAGCAATCTGTAGCACCTTCTTCGCGAAAAGGAGGACTCAGAAGATAACCTACAGCAGTGGAGGGAGACAAACGGAAATCGACCATGTCCTGGTCAGAAGATCGTCTCTCAAAACCGTCAAGGATATCAAGGTACTGCCTGGGGAAGAGCTGGGCCCTCAGCACAGGCCACTCCTAGCAGACATCGTCATAGACCTCTCCAAGAAGACAAGGGTGAAAGCAGAGCGAAGTATTCGATGGTGGAAAATGTGCAAGGTAGAAAAGGATAGCCTCGGCCGAAGAATACTGGAGGCTGGGCTCCCAGACCCACGGACCAGTCGAGGACACCCTGGACCTACGCAGCAGAGGTCATCCTACCGCATGTGCGCAATGGAAGTCCTAGCCGAGAGACGCAAGGTGGTATCAGAGGAGACAAGGCAGCCTGGTTCTGGAACGAGGAAGTCCAGGGATCGTCAAGCAGAAGAAGGAAGCATATAAACGCTGGCAAAAGACACGGAGCCCAGAAGACTACGCTGCCTACAAGAGCTGCAAGCGACTCGCCAAATCAGCCGTTGTAAGGCTAAGAATACGGAAATGGACGCACTGTACGAGAAGCTGGAAGGCCGAGAGGGGGATGAGTTCGTCTTCCGCCTGGCTTGAGCTCGACATCGCGCGGCTCAGGACATCAGGGTCGTAAAGACTGTGAAGAGCATCAGCGGAGCCATTCTCAGGAAACCAGCGTGGACAGTCAGAAAGTCAGAAAGGGATGGGAAGAAGACTTCGAGGGACTAATGAACGAAGAACTCCCTCGCAAGGATAGCCCACAGATAGAGGCGACGGCAGGTCCCATCACGCGCAGGACTGAAGATGAAGTCCGCCGAGAGCTAGGGAGAATAAAAGTTGGGAAAGCAGTGGGCCCAGACGGGGTACCGATAGAGGCATGGAACGCCCTGGGAGAGCTTGGGGTAAGTTGACTAACAGACTTCCTAAACAATGTAACGGCTTAAGGAAGGATGCCAGATG
>MU966617.1:123525-191584 GCA_036418165.1 Cooperia oncophora
CGTAAACGATAGTACTGCTCCCGCACCATCCGTTTTGCGTGCTTCCTGCATTGTGAAACACTACTACCCCTTCTCCAATATCGAAAGCTTTTTCCTTCCTGCAAATTTCTCTTATTTCCGCCTTTCAGTCCTATCGGCGGCATCCCCGAGATAGACGATCTCACAGTTCAGACCGAAGTAGAACTAGCTTCCTTAGCTAAGGTCGATTCACCCTCTCGTAGCGCACTCGCACACTGGACTACAGAACTGGAGCGATGTCCTGTGTCCCTTTCGCTGGCTACGTTAGAGTATTTACGTCTGATAGCTGTTGCGACTTCAGTACGTGTTCGTTGCCGACGAGTACTCTATGATGCCATACTTTGTCGACTTAGCTCAACAGTTGTATCTTTTTCACCATCTTGTGCAATTTTTCCAATGCGATGGCTTGTGCGTTCGCGCAGAAGATCGAGCTCACGCTTGAAGTGCAGTCATGATATTGCACCTCTGATCCCTCGCACCACCCTGCCGAGGTAGAGATATTTCTAGTTGAGCCATATAGAAATCTGATATCCTCAAATTGAATGTACCACATTTTACCGTCTGCCTATATTGATTGTGCATGTGTGAATAAGACTGATTACCACAGTCAATAAGAGCTTCTCGGCTGTATTTTTTTAGATCTGTTTCTGAGCTGATCGCGAAGCGATCTGAGCTGTTCGTCACCACCCCTTGCTAGATTGATTATGTATGACAGCAGATCGTCCATTATTTCCCGCGAGGAATGAATAATTTTTCTATTACTAAGTCGGCTCGCGGGCCTCACTGCCGGCGCACCTCCTTCTGTGTTAACGGCCGCGCTCGAGCGGCTGAGTCGCAGCTTCTGCGCCACACAACGCTTTCCATATCTTTCAGAACCGACTGAAACTCGGCTTTTTTTATTTAGTCATTATGGTTAACTCACCTTAAGTGGCATCCATATCTGCTACACGCAACACTATTACCGACGCCTACGAAATGGGTATGTAAGCGATGACCAATGTTGCACAGTTGCAGCCAGGAAAGCCCGGTATTAGATCCGAAAACAAACTGAAAAAGAAGGGCGGCGACGCTCACGTTTGCTAACGAAGCAAGCCGTATCACGGCAAAAGTCACGCCTACGTCAACAGCGAGACGAATGGTATCAACCTGGACGACCTGTGCGCTTGAGCAGTCGTGCTGCCTATGCACTAAAATTCAGTAACAATAGGTACACCGTGCTCGATGAGGCACCCTCCGCCCCCTAAGGGCGCGTCTTAACCACACCACAGACAAACTCAATCTCGCTTTAATCTCTTATCCGAAGAATTTCCTAAAACTCACTCACGTCCAAATTATTGGATTCCGTTGCAAGCACCGCTCACCTCTAGTACGGCCCGCCCATCTCAAAGACGTCTCCCAGGTTTGGTTCACTGACCCCCTTGTGCACATCATTCCGCTTGTCTCCGGTGCCTATGCTTCTCTTGACGATTATTCATTAAATTTCTGACTTTCTCCTCGTCCACCTCGACACAGCTTTGCCCACAATGGAGTGTGTCCATCTTTACTCCAAGACTAAGCTCCTATCTGGCTTATTGCTCACCTATTTGCCGGTGTCTGGAGCGCTCTGGAAACGTTTTCGGTGATTTCGCGTCTGGCGACGCGCCACCTCGCCGCACTTCTGCCCATGACGAGTGTGCTAGCACTTCTCAGGCCGGTGACGACCTCTTAAACTACTTTTTTTCTGGTATCTGAAGCGCTTTGGAACCCTTTTTAAGTTTATAAGTTTAGCTCCGCTCCCCTTGCTGCCGCGATTTGCCCACAACTGGTATGTTCTAGCGCTTTTCAGGCATTGAAGCCCTCAACGACCATAATCCAACTACTAACTCGACCTGATTCCCCAAATTCTTCTTCAAATAGGAGCGAATTTTCGGAAAGACCGAGCAGATAGAGAGATAACTAATCAAACAAACAAGCAAACAACAAAGAA
Organism: Cooperia oncophora; assembly: GCA_036418165.1. Taxonomy (NCBI): domain Eukaryota; kingdom Metazoa; phylum Nematoda; class Chromadorea; order Rhabditida; family Trichostrongylidae; genus Cooperia; species Cooperia oncophora. The sequence goes on from MU966617.1 coordinate 125,510, forward strand.
ATAAGACTGTGGTTAGATTGTTAAGGCGAACCTTTTGCATTTAACATGATTATATTCCATGATTGAGAACGTAAGATCTGCCAAGTATGGGCTGAAAAGACACATGGTACGCTCAAACACATTGAGGGGTGTGTATGAGACTATCAGCCCCCAGCTGTCGATGTGTCGTGGTCCCCCCGTACAAAACTGCACTGGGTCAAGAGTACGGAACCGGGGAAAGCTCGTAATTCCTTGCTACGCCGCCCGTTTTTGCAAACTCGCGTTTTTACTAACATTGCCAAGTCGTGCAATGCGCTTTGGAATACAAGTAAAACGCAATTCTTCATGCGGATAACATTTTACGGTGCTGCCAATTAAGAACTGAAAGATGACGGGCTAGAACTCAAGAGCAACTGTGCTGCTTCTGCAAAAGCCCTCGCAGGCCGGCGCATTCACAAAACATCAAAAATAAAAAACGTCCCACTCGTTAGTTTGAAGTATTTCTATAGCACTAGAGTCGGGATTCGAGCCGGATCGCAAAAATGCGCACCGCCGATTTTTTAATTTATTGCGTTTCCTTAGTTTTTTTTCAATTTTGTTTTATTTTACTATCTACATTCGTTGTTGTTCGTTTCTAGCCTTTGTTATCTTCATCACCTTCTATTCGGACTTTGAAGCATGAGCAAAACCCCAAATGTTAGGAAATTGCGTTTTGCTTGTATTGTCATGTTTTATTGTCATGTTGTCCGTCTTTATTGTCATGTTCTGTGGGAATGCTCGGCTCTTGAGGGATATTGCAGAAGCACCTAGTTGCTCTTGAGTTCTAGCCCTCGTCATCATCTTCAGTTCTTATTTTGCAGCACCTAAAATGTTATCCGCATAAAGAAATTGCATTGTACTTGTATTCCAAAGCACAATTGCAGGACTTGGCAAAAAGCCAAGAGAGCTGCACGCGACAGCGCCGCGCGGATGGTGTTGCATAAACGTGAGGGCGGTGTAGCAAGGAATTGCGACTTTCCCACGGCCCCGTACTCTGACCCGTGCAGTTTTGGCGGGGGGGGGGGACCACGACACATTGACAGCTGGGGGGCTGATAGTATCATACATCCTCGATGTGTTTGAGCGTACCTTGTGTCTTGAAGTCACAGTGTGAGTCACCTCCAGGTTGTTCGAATATTTTGCTTGCAGCAATAGAACTGTTGCGTAACATGTAGTATGCGAGACATATTATTCGGTCGCTTATCTGTGATTGCTTTTACTTTCTTTACGCCTATGTGGATGAAAAAGATGGTGATCATTACTGGTATAAACGTCTTGTTGGGGCCATTGAAGCGAATGCTCGGGAGCTTTCTCGTGTTCTTGATAATAATGTATGTACTTTCAACCGATATGTCTTCATCATTCTTTTTGGTATTTGTACCTAGTTTATAGAAGTTGGCCTCGAAAGTTATAAGTAGTCTATCAATTGGTTTTTGGAATGTTTTGCTGTCTCATGTGGAGTTCCTGCCGTTTAATCTACAACAAGTCAGTGTTCTTCCTATAATAGACGAATGTGGTAGGAAGTAGGCACAATAAAAAAAAGAACGCGTGTTCGCGTGGGATTTGATTTGACAGGCTTATATTATGCAGCTCCACAATATATGGTTAGTTTTCCATATGCTGTTCCGAGATAAGATTTTTTCCAAGGTGGGATTATTTTGTTGTCCTCTCTCGTTACACTCCACATACCAGCGATGGAGTGGGCGTGACTATATACCTCACTTGAACAGTGTAAGATGCTTTTGGGATATTTCCATTCGATACAAGTGTTGTCCTATCTTACACGAAACGAAATCAAGGTGGCAACTGTTCTGGAACTGGAATAGCCCTTCAAAAGTGCAGCTGCCGCCACGACTGAATGAAGTGCGGACGGGCTCCCCATTTCTGGAATTTGGAGTGTATGCATGTGCTAACCCCTTAGCAGCGGCCCTGCCTTTTATTTGAGAAACAGTCTTCTTGTTACAACTTCAACATGTGCAACAATTCCAGGGTAAAGGACCTATGTACACATATTTTCTGGAAAGAAACGACAGAAAAAGTGTGTGGGAGCTCTGTGCTCGTTCTCGCTGTGAGTACACTCGAACTATGTCCGTACGAAAGTAGAACTCTTTAGCAAATTGCAGCTGGCGATCAAACGATAGATGGTTATACGGAACTACATGATTCATCCGTCTATCATGAAAACGAGGCACACTTGATTAAAAGCGGTGCCGAAAAGAAGGTAGTCCTAATTAAAGATGTAAAGGGATGCTAGGTTCTCTAATGTGAACGTCATTTGGAATATGAAAAAAAATTGAGGTATAAGTCAGCACAACAGTTCAGAGTGGGATGATTCTCGAGTTATGTCCTCTGGCGTTCTAACAACTAAGCTTTGTATGGAGCGTTTTTCGTTTCGTCTTCATTAATGTAGTATCTAACGGACGAGAGCGATGTGGTTACCGAGAGCGACTGGCTAGAGCGCAACCCCTCCGATAACGTCACTTTCAAACAAACATTGATTGGAAGCATCCAACATAATATTAGGTTGTCCGAAAAGTTCTCAGCGTTTTGAGTGTTTCACTTCAAACGATCATAACATTCTTAATACTCATCGGATTTCATCGAATTAGGCACCGTTTGAATCAGCACACTTTTACCAATGTGAAACCATCTGATAAATCCCATCAAATAAAAAAACTGGGTGGTAGAGAATCCACGAAGTCCATGTAGGCCTTTTTTGCCTGACCCTGATTGATGAAGTATTTTACAGCAAGGAAGTTCTGAAAATGTCTGAAAAGGTGATAATCTGTTGTTGAAAGGTCTGGAAAATATGGCGGGTGAGGTATTAGGTTGTCCGGAAAGTTCTCAGTTTTGTGTTTACTATTATTTGTCCAGTGTTGCAGATGGTCTGAAACGCGTTGGGGCACGTCTCGAGGTTTCCTCTTCGCTGCTTTTGTGCAACAGAAACGACCCGTTTTTGGACCGAATTGCCACCTGTGATAAAAAGTGGATCATGTAGATCATGTATGACAACAGGAGACTTTACGGACAGTACTTGGACGCCGACGAACCACCGAGGCAATTTCCAAAGTCACGGTATGGTGGTCATTGGCTGATCCACTATAACTTTTTGTCACCAGGCCAAACCATCACAGCAGAGTCTTACTGTGAAGAAATCGACGGAATATATCGAAAATTGCGTCACCTGCAGCCAGCACTTGTCAACAGAAAGGGTCCGACTCTTGTGCATGGCAACGCCCACCCACACGTTTCACAAGTCACTATCTGTGGCTAACGCCACTAAATGGTTAGAAGTTTATTTATTTGATTTAGTTTCTGCTTTTCGCAACCAATCAATATCACTTTCTCCATTTCTTCATCTATAGGCTGATCCTGAATGCTCGCAGGGATTTGGCTACATTTCTAGCCTATGACGCTGACGTTCGTTACTGTATAAAAGAGCCACGACCGAGGGTGAAGGCTCCTTCCTTCCTGCCCTCCTCTGGCACGACGGCGATTGCCCAAGCTAAAGATTCCTCGTCATCGTGCCTCTGCTCAACCTCGGATCCCCATTCGTCATCGTCCCTCGTCTCAAGATTGGACCCCTACTTCGATTGTCAGTAACGGAAGACTCGTCACTCTGGTATCCCCCAGTGAAGGACGAGTACGTGGGAGTGTGGTGTTCACTGTAGACTGTGCATAATAAAGATTAGTGGCACTTTTATCTGAACCGTCTAGTATAGAACCCGCGTGGCACACAGACAGGCGAGCAACAGAACTTACGCTACGGGGACAACCAACTATCCATAAATTGAACAATTGGAAGCTGAAGTTCTACCTCACCCGCCATATTCTCCAGACCTTTCACCAGCAGACTATCACCTTTTCAGACATTTTCAGAACTTTCTTGCTGGAAAATACTTCATCAATCAGGACCAGGCGAAAAAGGCCTACACAGACTTCGTGGATTTTCTACCACCCAGGTTTTTCTTTGATGGGATTTATCAAATGGCGTCACATTGGCAAAAGTGTACCGATTCGAACGGTGCCTATTTCTATTAAATCTGATGAATATTAAGAAAGTTATGATCGTTTGAAGTGAAACACTCAAAACGCTGAGAACTTTCCGGACAACCTAATAGAACTTCAACCTCCACTTCGTTCAATTTATGGATAGTGACTTGTGAAACGTGTGGGTGGGCGTTGTTATGTAGAAAAATCGGACCCTTTCTGTTGACAAATGCTGGCTGCTGACGCAATTTTCGGTACTTTTCGTCGATTTCTTCACGGTAGGACTCTGCTGTGATGGTTTGGCCTGGTGGCAAAAAGTTATAGTGGATCACACCAGCCGATGAACACTACACTGTGACCATGACCTTTTTTGGTAAAGATTCGGCTTTGGAAAATGCCTCGGTGATTCGTCGGCGTCCAACTACTGTCCATAACGTCTCCCGTTACCTGATCTACTTTTCATCACAGGTGACAATTCGGTCCAAAAACGGGTCGTTTCTATTGCGCAAAAGCAGTGAAGAGGAAACTCAAGACTTGCCAATTTCTGCCGGTCACTCAAATTGTGGGGCACCCACTATCGAGTTCTTTCACCCTCCCAACGCGTTTCAGACCATCTGCAACACTGGATTTGCCAACGCCTAGCTTTTCTGCAACCTCTCGAACTGTTTAGGATGGGTCAGCTTCCACAAACGCCTTCAAACACTCGTCAGGTATTACTTTAGGTCGATCGCTACGAGGTTCATCTTCAGGGCTGAGATCTCCAGAACGAAATTTGTCGAACCATTGCCGCACGGTGCTTTCTCTAGCACTATTGGCCCCCACACCTGCTTAATTTGTTGAGCTGTCTCGGTTGCGGATTGACCCAATTTTAAGTCGAAGAAAAATATCGTCCGAAGTTGCTCTTTTGAAATGCTTCAAAAAGTCTTGGAAAAAAGGGGTTTATCAAGCAATGGTGAAACGGCAATTGTACCATCAGATAGCGCAAAGAATTCTCTTGAGGATGTACCACTGACAATGAGACGCAAGGGAGAATGAGTTTTTAATCAGCAATGAATGTACAAAAAATGGTAACACAAAACGCTGCGAACTTTTCGGACAACCTAATAACTCATGCGAGTGAAAAGAATCAGGGGACAGGTGGCACCCCAGAAAACCTTCCTTACGAACAAGTTTCAACGAAGTCACGACAGGTGGAGAACATACTGACACTTATATTACGACGACCTTGTTTGTATAAGGTTATGAAGAGAGTCCTCGCGGTTTCTGACTTCGAACACCGTATGCGCATATCTGTGTGTTTGAATAAATCTCCATTACTCGATGTTGAAGGTTATAGAGCACCAGGCTAATAGTTCTACAAGTCCACTAAACTTTCGATCTCTATCAGTTTGAGAACTCCGGAAAACCATAACTTTCCCAAAACGGACCGCCACACTCCCAAAAACCTCCATGTTAGAGAGATATTCCAGATAGTACCCTGAATGGAGAAATTTTGAGCCACTCAAAAGCTTGATCCCGTCCCTAAGTACCCTGAATGGAGAAATTTTGAGCCACTCAAAAGCTTGATCCCCTCCCTACCACTGAACAAAACTCAACATATTTCGTCTTAAGAACGCGTAGCATCGTTAGAGTGAATGAATGAAAGAGTGGTTCAGTTATCAACGTCGAGCCTCCCGAGCAGGTGTAACTTCAATGGTTAGCAGTTTTTATCCATGCAAGCAGATCTTTTCATAGTGGACTCAAAAGCAAATAGATTTGGAGGGGACAGATAGTCTACCTCCACATATGTTTGTGTCGTTTATTAGGTCATCTACATATTACGAATTTATGCGAATTATTGATACTGCTACTTATTTGTTTTTAATATTTGGAGATTACGCTTTGATTTCATTTTCTATTCCTCCACTCGTCAGGGTTCCCTACGACGCAGGTCGCGTTCCCTAAAACACGGTGTTATTGACAGCTTTGGCTGTTCGATGCTAAGCGACTCAGCCCTCTTCCCAGCGGCCAAGTACGACCCCTAATGATATCTTACGACGAAGCTGTACTTTGTTTTGGAGATGCTTCTCCATGAAGAGCTGTTGATATGTAGGGGGAGAGGGGCGAGGATGGGAAAGAATGCCCCGATGAACATGGTGGAAAAGGAAGAGCTTTGTTGCCGAACTATTAGGTTGGTGCATAAGTTCTTTTCCCCGTACTTTTTTGTAAATATCTCAATAGCGAACCAGCCTGAAGATTAGAGGTATGCACCATCACCATCCACTACTCGACGCCAACGCTCAGGAAGCTTGTCGGTTCCATCGTTCCAGAAGGACGGGGGCTGGGACCCGAAGAAAGCCACAATGCCGCACAATCACCACTATGACATGGTTTTGCACTGGTAATTGTGCGGCATTCTAGCCTGCAAACGCAGGATGGGCGAGTGACTGCTAGTGTGATGAAAGAGTATCATGTACTCGTCACGCACATATGATGAGAAATACCAACATCCACGGAAACGAAATACGGAAGGATCAAAACAGGGTGTTGAGAACTTATGCACCAACCTAATAGTTCGGGTTTTTGTAGAGTGGATTGTCGACGTGGGGCCGAGCGTTATCGTGAATAACATTGGCTGTATCCTGTTAAGCAGTGCCACGCTCATGAGCTAAAGTTGGCAGTGCATTTTGACAGTAATTTTCAGCTGTGGTGGCCTCGCCCGGATCTACGAGGCTGTGGTAGATCAGGCCAGCCGCAGATTACCAAACCACTACAGTGGCTTCTTTTCGAGCTGCGTCGGGTTGGGGAAATGTTGAGGAGCTTGATTCTTCTCCAGCCACTGAAGATCGTTGCCGCTTGTCATACACAACCACTTCTCATCAAACGTTACACTACTGTCTAGTAATGGGTCGTTTCAGTTGAGTAAGTGTGAAGTAGAAGTGCAATCTTTCTGGTCCCAACTCAATTCGTGCAGCACACCCTTATGAGCTTCTTCAACTTTTTGGTCGTCTGTATGCAATTAAGAATCACCTGTCTGAAACGTTTAGCTTCGGGGCACTGCTTTTGAATTTTGTACACAGATTCTCTTCGATTGATGCTGTCAGGTGTTTGTTGTGAATGAGATGGATAGCCGAGTTGTTAAGAGTGTGCACTCATGTTTGCACCATGAGCCACGAGTTTGATCCCTGCCCGACACTTGTATTGTTGTCACCTTTTGCACAAGTGGCGAAAATACAAGTGTTGGGCCCAGAGTGACAGGCCGGCTGATGGAGAACCCGCCACAGCAACCATGACAGGTCGCAAAAGTATCAGTGTTAAGGCTAGGACGTCACTTGGAAGTTTCGCACAGAACTCACGCCCGAGTTCTGTGGTCAGTACGCGAGGGCTACTGGGGTCGCTCACCCGGATGTCTCATGAAGTCGGCCACCTCATGAGACGCAGGAATATCTAAGTCCTGTGCCTTCAGGAAACGCGATGGAAGGGTGCGAAAGCCCGAGAAATTGGAGAAACTGTCAACTCCTTTACAATGGGGAGACCCCAAACTGACTAGCGTAGTCATAGCTGAGGTAGAATCACTCAAGGACTGCGTCTCCAGGGTCAGTGATTGGAGTTTGGGAGTAAGAATGGACAGGGGTACTGGACAGTACTGACCTTGTATGCACCACAATCCGGCTGCTCTTACGCGAAACGAATCAGCTCCACGTGACTCTAGCCGAGGGCATAAGATTGGTTCCGGAAGATGACTATCTCACCATAGCTGGTAATCTGAGGGCCATGTGGGAACTGACAAAAGGGGTCTAAAAATGGTGCACGGAGGTCGAGGAATAGGAGCAAGAAACTTCGAGAGAGAATGGATCCTTGGCCTAACCACAGCCTACGACTTAGCAATCTGCAGCACCTTCTTCACGAAAAGGAAAATTCAGAAGATAACCTATACCAGTGGAGGGAGGCGAAAGGAAATAGACCATTTGTTGGTGAGAGGTTCGTCTTTCAAAACCATTCAAGGATATCAAAGTACTTCCTAGGGAAGAATTCTGCCTTCAGCACAGGCCTTGCCATTCAAACATCGCCATAGACCTCCTCAAGAAACGAGAGTAAGAAGCGAGCGGAGAATTCAGTGGTGAAAAACGCACAAGATAGAAAAAGGGGCTCAGGCCGCAGAATACTGGAGGCTGGGCTTCCAGACCCGCACAGGCCAGTCCAGGACACCGGGAACAACGATACTAGATGCATCTTATAGTGTGCAAGGGAAGTCTTGGGAGAGACGCGAGGTGGGATCAGAGGAGACAGCGCAGTGTGGTTCTAAAACGAGGAATTCCAGGAATCGCGAAGCAGGAGAAGGAAGCATACAAGCGCTGGCAGAATACGAGGAGCGTAAAGGCTTCGCTGCTCTGCAGCGACTCGCTAGAGCAGCCGTTGCCAAGGGCAAGAATACGGAAATGGTATTCCTGTATGAGGTTGTGGAGGGCCAAAGAGGATAACTTCGTCTTCCGCCTGGCTAAAGCCTGGCTTCACGCTGCTCAGATCATCAGGATGGTAAAGACGGTGAAGAGCGGGACCATTCTCAGGAAACCAGCCGAAGTCAGAAAGAGATGGGAAGAGGATTTCGAGGGGCTCCTGAACGAAGAAGGATGGCCCGCACGACAGCAGGTCTCATCGCTCCTTGGACAGGGGATGAGGTCCGCCAAGATTTAAGAACGATGAAGGACAAGAAGGCAGTTGGTCCAGACGGAGTACCATAGAGGCATTGAAGGCCCTCGGATAGCAACGAGTTTGCTGACACACTGCTTGAGCAAGGTAACGGCTGAAGGAAGGATGCCGGATGCGTGGAGGAGCAGCACAATCGTCCCCATGTTCAAACAGAAAGGAGACGCGAAGGTTCGTTCCAACTACCTCGGCAAAGTTGACTCCCCACCGTGAAGCTGTACGAGCACCTGGTCATCACAAGGCTGAGGGAACTTGTCATTGTTTCGCAGGAGCAGTTCAGTTTCATGCCCGAAAGGTTCACCACTGATGCCATACTCATCGCTAGACTGGTGATGGAGATGAAAGCGGCGACCCTGCCCCCTAGACTGCCCGAACCCTCAAGAAGGCTTTTCGACTGCCTGCCTCGGCCTGTGCTCTGGAGAGTGCTCGGAGAACGCGAAATTCGAGAATGCCTGGACTGCTTAGTGAAGCACATGTATGATGGGGCCAAGGCGCTGTACGTACCCCTAACGGCTCGACAACGGAGGTGGAAGTCACGGTCGGGGCACACTAAGGATCAGTCCTCAGCCCGTTCCTTGGTAAGGCCTTAAATGCTCTATGGCAGTGATTGCTGGCCCACATGCAAGAACCATAGAAGAAAGCTCCACTCAGCTGAAATGAGAATGCGGAGGGGGCCTGTGGCTCGAACGAATCAACAGAGTCAGAAACGAGGACCTCGGGGCGGTCACATAGACAGCCCCGATCCAGGTGAAGGCACGGGCAGCGACTGTGATGGTATGGGCACGTACTGAGGGGTTCTGAAGGATTCTAAATAAGGAATGTGTCGGAATTTGAAGTAGAGGGCAAGCGACCACGAGGGGTCCCAAAGAAAAGATGGAGGACGTCATCAAGAAGAACATCACTGAAATGAATGCCACGGCAGAAGCTGCAGTGGATTGGAACAAAGCTTATCACGCTAATCGTCTTCAACGCTCGTCGGAGGCACGAAGTTTTGTAGACCTTCTCTGCGCAGAACACTCATCTGTAGTTCCAGGCGGGGTACGCCATCGTTGTGATCATCACAATAGGAGGGGTCGTATTTGACCTCGAGGGAGGGAGTTCGTAAGCGCGGGGACATTTCTGAAGGGAGGGTGCAGCGATACCCAGCTGTCGTTCAGCTTCAATGACGAAAGACTTATCCATGTGTAGGACCTCTGAAGAGACCCACACAATACAGAAGCAACCTGCCAGCGCAGAAATGGGGGAACGGGAGATGACAGGGAATATGATGGCCTTCCACAACGACGTCGTGAATTGATATCAAAAGATAAAGAATAAAGTCTCCGCCGTTGATCAACCCTTTGTGGGATGCACGCATTCTACTTCCATTCAGAATCGCAGTGGCTCATTGAGTGCAATGTGGCCCATACAATGAGTTCCGATGTAGAAATCAGTGTTTTATCCTCCCAGGCGAATCTGGTACCATCTTACCGTTCCCAGAGGGTAGGAGACTTGGTTGGCCTAGGCGAAAGTCGACCCGGGATTTGAACCCGGCATCGCGCGAGTGTTAAGCGCGCCACTTGTCACTACACCACCCCTGCGCCAATGAATATCCGCCATGAACTAGCGAACAGATGAAAATACACTTCCGAGCCTTTTTGACCGTGCAAGCAGATCTACCTGTACGAAGGAAGCCCTTTCTAGAAGTTGCACCTTCCCAACGGCTCTGCGTGAAAGCGTATGCATGGCGCATTGCAGAGTTGATGCCAATCGGCGCTAAATGAACCATTTCCCGATACTCTTGGCGCAAATATGTGTTCTAGAAGCATACACAAGTCTTTAAGCCAACCGGAGGTTTTATGGGAGGGGTTGATTTTTCGGGTCGTGGGGGAGTGATTCTTCTATGGTCACAACGGGGGATTTTTTTGAATAGCAGGCTTAGGGATAAAGTGAAAGTTTTGCTAGGAAGAAGAAAGCTTTATGCTCCCGGCACAGTTCTTTTTTTACGAAAGGCCGTGTGTGAAGCTTGCCATGGATGTCCAAAGCGTAGCGACTTGTGATTGGCTCCATGATCACGCGAGGGTCACAACGGGGAAAATTTCTAGAAAAGAAATGTTTTCGAAATCGCTGAAACGCAGGTAACAAGAGCCAACCTAGCTCCACTCATTCCCACTTTCCCCTCTCCGAGTGCTTTACTTTCAACGAAGTTATGGGTGTTCAAAAGAGGGGGTGCTTTTCGAGTGTTTGGCTTGAAATTGGCTCCAGGTCGTAAAATAGCGCGCACCAATGCGCTTGTATTAGCGCGTGTATTAGAGCTCGCGTGCGGATGACCGCAAACAACTAATACTCAAAAACTAATGCATAGTTCCTTGTAGTTCTGGTGAGTTTTTGTCGTCTGTCTGGTATTTTAGATCTCTTTTTTGTTTTCTAGTAGTTTTTTAGGTTGTATTGTTGTAGTTTTTGACATTATCGAACTATTGGGTTGGCTAATAAGTAATGGCCGTTTTTTTCAATTGAAAAATTTGTTCCAAAAATAAAACGTTTTGCAAGCAAGCTTAATATCGTTCAATAGCAAACTTCACGTAGTATTGGAATATCAAAACAGTTCGGTTGAGGGGAGAGTTTTTGTGGATTTTTCAGTCGTTGAAGATGAAAGTGAGGTCGGCGAAAATTTATGCACCTTTGACAACTGCTCCATTTACGTTTACTTGAAATTTCATGCTAATAGTTGAATGAATTGAATTTGAATTTGATATTCTAATACTACGAGAAGTTTGCTATTAAACGATATTAAGCTTGCTTGCAAAACGTTTTACTTTTGGAATAAATTTTCCATTGAAAAAAACGGCCATCACTTATTAGCCAGCCCACTAGCACCTTCGACAACTGCCTCTATCTCACGACCTCACGCTCCGTAATGATAACCTGAAATTAGCAGAAAGTAAACAGCTCTGGAGAACAGATTTTTACTGCTGTGTTATAGAGCACAAAATTTGCTATCAGAACATGCAAAACATATCAACTATCAGCATAAAATTTCAGGTGGAACAGACGTGAGCCTACCCTACCCAACTGGCTAGGTGAAGGTTGGCAACTTTGAAATTCTTAAAATTCGTTCCAAAACGTCCTAATGAAATTCCCTTGCTGAGACCTCTAGCTCAACCTTCCCCAGAAGTATGGAGTTAAGCGATTTTAGCACTTCAAGTAAATGTAAATAGAGGCAGTTGTCGAAGGTGCTAATTTTCGCCGACTTTACTTTCAACTTCAACGACTGAAAGTCCACAAAAACTCTCCCTCAAGAAGCTGTTTTGATATTCTAATACTACGAGAAGTTTGCTATTAAACGATATTAAGCTTGCTTGCAAAACATATCACTTTTGGAACAAATTTTTCAATTGAAGAAAACGGCCATTACTGATTAGCCAACCCAATTTACCCCAGTCTGCCGAAATCAGGCCAATTTTTTTATAGATTTTTTTCTAGAGGGGCAGATTTGGATGAAAATTTGTTACAGTGGTACTTCGACCTCCTGAACACGATCACACCCGCTTTGCCCAAAAGATTCATCGATTTTGGTATTTAGGGTATTTGTCGCCGCGCCACAGGCGCCGGGGCCAAAATATCCTGGATCACCAAAATTGATGAAAACTTGTATACGGGGGTTATTTGACATCCTGATTACGAACATGATATTTATTCTTGGCGCCAGCGCTAACGTAGGACACTATGGCCATCTGCGCTTTGCTAAGGCTGAGCCTGTCCTGCGGGAAATCTTCCCTTTTTCTCAGTTTCAGCCTCAGAGTGCCAAATAGCGCTGGTATAGAAGATGATGTCAGACTCGTGATCACGACATCACTAACATCTATAGACGAAGTTTCAGCCTAAATTTTTTTGAGTTTTTGGTGTAGGAATAGTTCACTAGCGCCCAGTTCTCTTTATTGTCATTTTCTTCGTCCCTTTTGCGCTTATTTTCATTTGTACCCTCGTGACAGGGGGTCGTATTAAGATCCTAATTCTGGGGGGTCGTAACTAGCGGGAAATGATCACAACGCAATGGCGTGCCCTGGTTTCAGGGCGGAACGCTTGTAGATATATCGAGTCGTATCCGCAGCTTTCCTGCCTGATTTAAATCGAAATAGAAAATTGTGGATCTACCGCTGCTCCGTATTAGTTTTAATCATCTGAAAAATCACAAAATCACTTCGGAACGAACTGATCAGGATTCGGATAGAGCAAGAGATTCTTTCCAAAGTAATACAGAAGGCGAGAGCAACCCCACAATGTATGATACAGAAAACAGCATTTGGAAATGGGAAATCGGAAACTGCAATCACTTTCTTCAAGGTCAAATATTTTATATTTTCCGATAATGCCTAATAATTATCATTGAGGAGAACGGAATGGCGACCGATCCGACAACAAACCGCGTTCGATCTTCCACATGCACGATAGTTTGATTGTTTTAATCAAGCAATAAAGATAAACTCCTCTCAAGTGTTCTCGTCCATTTTCTCTTCATTTGCAGCTTTTCGAACGTTACTTATAAAACATTAGGCCATTTGAGATAAACCTATACATACAGTAACTAGTGTTACCTAAGGCTGATCTCGGATATGCTTTCCATCTCGCAAAGTGGTACATCGAATTGACATCCTTATTACAGCAGCATGTTAAACAAGGAGTTAGGTTGGCGATTTTCTGAAACTAGCTCCGGTTGAGTACTTCCACTTTAGCTTGTATCGCAACGTGTAAGCTGGTGCACATTCGTTGTGACGATAGCAACTCCGATTGACAGACAACTCGCGAAAAAAAGATTTCTAGGTCTAGAGCTTGCGGCGAATGGCCCGAACTATTTGCGCGCTAGGTTTTCTCTTCGATAACGGCTGATTTCAGTGTATGCAGGGCTACGGCGACGGCTGTGAGGTTTCCAGACTTGAGAGAAGCACTTCCAATTTAACTTCGGGTGGCACTACAAAGAGCAAAGATAGTTGATTACTAGGAAATGGCCTCGCGAGTGAGATGACAGACACATCACATCCGCCCCAGGGGGGAACGAAAAAATTTCACACTTCGGTAGTGGTGCAGCACAGAGCAAGGAGTGAAGGTTAGGGTAGGAACAGGTATGGCAAGTGAGATGAGGTTTACACCACATTAGGCGTTCGTACGTGCTAGCGGGCTTGACGCGATTGGAACTTCCACAACTCGCTTTTGCAACTCATGAGTGAACAAAAAACATCAGCCAGGGTAGGAATCGGGTTGGCGAGTGAGATGGTAGTCACACCGCCGTTGCCATTCGCTGCAAACGTGGGCCAGACAAGGAAATGTGTTGGCGAGTGGGGTGAAAGTCACAGCGTAGTAGGATTTTGTCCGTGCTAGTGAGCGTAGCTCGATTTAAAAATCCGCTGCTCGGTTCCAGAGAAAGTGTGTTGATCAGTGGAGTGAGAGCCACACCGCAGTGGGTATTCATCCCTGCTAGTGGATGTAGCTCAATTCTAAAATCCGCTGCTCGGTTCCAGAGCTCGGAACGAGGAAAAACGTGGGCCTGTGAAGAAATTATGTGAGCGAGTGAGACGAGAGTCGCGAAACAGAGAGCATTCGCTGGAAACGTGGGCCAGAAAAATTGTGTTTGCGAGTAGGATGAAAGTGATAGCGTAGAAGAATTTCGTCCGTACTAGTGAGCGTAGCTCAATTTAAAAATCCGCTGCTCGGCTCCAGAGAGCAGGAAACGTGGGCCAGAGAAATTGTGTTGATCAGTGGAGTGAGAGGCACATTGCAGTGGGTATTCATCCCTGCTAGTGGGTGTAGCTCAATTCTGAAATCCGCTGCTCGGTTCCAGAGCTCGGAGCGAGGGCAAACGTGTGCCTGTGAAGAAATTATGTGAGCGAGTGAGATGAGAGTCGCGCCACAGAGAGCATTCGCTGGAAACGTACGTGGGCCAGAAAAATTGTGTTTGTGAGATGGCTGGGAAAGTGGGCCATAGGAAATCCATTTGTGGTGTGAGTACGAAGTCATAGCGTAGAAGAATTTCGTCCGTACTAGTCGAATGAGCAACACACTTGTGCGGACGAATGCCCACTGCGGTGTGACTCTCATCCCACTGACTCACAAATTCTCCGAACACGTTTCCTGGTCGCTCAGTTGTTCTGGAACCGAGCAGCGAATTTTTGAATAACCACAACCACTAGTGCGGACGAATGCCACTGCGGTGTGACTCTCACCCCACTGACTCACAAATCTCCGAACACGTTTCCTGGCGCTCAGTTGTTCTGGAACCGAGCAGGCAATTTTCGAATTGAGCCACACCACTAGTGCGGACGAATGCACGTTTCCTGGTGGCTCAGTTGTTCTGGAACCGAGCAGCGAATTTTCGAATTGAGCCACACCCACTAGTGCGGACGAATGCCCACTGCGGTGTGACTCTCACCCCACTGACTCACAAATTCTCCGAACACGTTTCCTGGTGGCTCAGTTGGTCTGGAACCGAGCGGCGAATTTTCGAATCGAGCCACACCCACTAGTGCGGACGAATGCCCACTGCGGTGTGACTCTCACCCCACTGACTCACAAATTCCCCGACCACGTTTCCTGGTCGCTCAGTTGTTCTGGAACCGAGCAGCGAATTTTTGAATTGAGCCACACCCACTAGTGCGGATGAATGCCCACTGCGGTGTGACTCTCACCCTACTGACTCACAATTCTCCGAACACGTTTCCTGGTCGCTCAGTTGTTCTGGAACCGAGCAGCGAATTTTTGAATTGAGCCACACCCACTAGTGCGGACGAATGCCCACTGCGGTGTGACTTGGCAAACCACCGAACCTTTTTAGGAAGTGTGAGAGTTCGCGTACCACTGCTATCCAAGTGGTCGGTTCATTTACCACCAGAGAAGCTCGAAACTTCTTCGAACTTTGTATATGGAGGTAACTGATGACCCCGATCACGATTCTGACATTTATTTCCAGCGCCGAGGCAATCTGGGGCCAGGATGGCGCTAAATAGCCACAGCGTGCAAGAAGGCATGCTGCGGGAACCACTGAAGAAACTTCAGTGTACCTGACCACCTGTCAGGTAAGGCACTTCGATTTCAACCACGTTGATTTTCATGACTAGCTAAAGAGCAGCCCGAAAACTATAAGTATCAGCGCTGCTAGAACAGAGCCTGGCGAGATGGGTAAAATCGCCCATTCTGAGCAATGTCTTTCCATTCCTCTTTTGGCAATCCCAGTGACACTCAGCAGAAAAGAATCTCATCTGCGTGGTCCTGCATGGACCCCTATAACATGCAGCAAACCGTTTGCAAAAATATATCCTGAACGACATCCCTTGTCAGAGGAGAAGACATGCCTCGATGATATCTCTATTACGTCTTCAGAAGCTAGAAGAAAAATTGCTAAAACTTCGCCTATAGAAGTAATTTGGTACCCTACTGGCCTACTCCGAATGTAAGTAGTGCAAGTCTAACCTAGGTAAGGCCACCGTCATCCCGCAAGCGGTATACTCCACCGCTGGCGCGGTATGTACGTCTAATAAAGCTACACCAGTCCTGCAGTGTGGTTTTACTCAAGTAAATTCTTAAATAGTTGCACTTCAGCGGGCTGTTGTGTTAAACAAACCTTGGAATGTATACATAAATCTGAAAGTTGAGACCTTCTCGAAACAGACCCTCACCAGAGAAGTCCGCCAACTTACCATGGAAATATGAATGGAGACCTGGGTAGATCGATAGAGTCTATGAGGTTATTCATAAATACAGATAGCAGAACCGCGACCTGCATTTCACAACAACTTATGAGCAGATGACGTTTGTAATGGTGCAGTAGGATGGAGGTATAGTGGTGAGCTGTGAAGGTTAAGCGGGGAATCGCATACGCCGAATTGAGTCGTGGTGGTACAGTGGTAAGGTTCCACGCTCGACTACTCGATTACTCGCTATGCTTCACAGATCACCACTATACCTCCACCTTACTGCACCATTATAAACTTTACTTGCTCATAAGTTGCTTGTGAAATGCAGGTTGCAGTTTTGATATCTATATTTGAAAATAACCTTACAGATCCTATCGATCCACTCGGGTCTCCATTCAAAGTTCCGTGGCAATTTGACGGAGTTTCTTGGTCAATAGATTCCACGACTGCGTGGAAAGGACTCGAAGGGAGTATTTCTCGCTGTCCTTTCCATTTCTTTGAATTGCTCTGCTCCCTTCACAAATCGGTTGCATTTATATTGTTTTTATCACTTATTTGGAATCTTTATTATTATCTCCTCATTACACTAAGGGAACCCCATCATTTTCACCCTTCCTTGAGAGGAAATTTCCTGTCACCCGCACCCGGTTCTCGACCACCTGTTCGATTTTACAGATTGACTGCCATGGCAAAGGGTAGCAAAAGGGAATCTGCGGAGGACGATGCTTTTTTTATCACTCAGGATATGCCACTTTGGGCCACGAAGATGATTGGGAAGTATGAATTGTGCAGTGAGGGTATCGAGAAGGCCTAGACGTCGTCGCTGAGAAGATGACCACCATGATCGCCAAGATAGACAAAGCCCAGCACTCAATGCTCTCTCGACTGAAAGCAATTGAAACAATCATTGAAGCAATGAAAACTTCTGCCCCTATGTCCCAGAGCGCATTGTGTTCAACGATCATGAAAGAATCCAAAACTGAGCTCCACAGGATTGCATGGATTGGGAGTGGGAAGCAAAGGGACGACATCGCGACGTGAAAGCTTGACCGTGAGCCCCTCAAGTAAGCTATAGAGACATCAGGGGATTTCGAGCTCGCGGCGGAGTTTACGAAGGGTGGTATCACCTTACTTCGTCATCCGAAGGGCCAACCGAGAGCAGCCAACGCCAGAGGGCGGATTATCAAAATCGACCTACCAACCAGGGCTCCAAAAGACAGTGTACTGGCTCATATGAGATCAAGGCGGCAGAATCTCACCAAGGCATCCGTTCACTCCTATCCTCGTCGCGACTACACAGAGGAAGAGATTGATTTTGACAGAAAGTTAAGAAAGCAAGCTGGAGGTCTGTACAGGAAAGCAGTGAAGCTTACGTATGTTGTGCGGGACCTGGAGATACACAAACTTAGGGGAACGTCCTGCTTCAACGGTTCAACGGGAGTTAGGGAACCTTTGAATGACGTCTTCGGGTACTCTGCTGGGCGAAGTCACCCAGGGTACACCAAGTGCATCCTTTCATGGGATTGCCTCTACACCCAGCAAGCGGGGCTCCGATTCAAGGATTGTTGATAACGTATACACAAGCCCTGGGACGGGTCCCCCTCCGCAGCAAGCAGCATCGCGTTCTCAATATAACAATAGATTCATTTTGATAAATGCGTGCAATAATAATAATCAATAATATCGCAATCAATAATAAGCTACCCGAACTACGGAATCTCCTTCCATCTAATCCCAAAGCCGTCCGTTACAGAATCTCGGTGGAAGCCCCACTTTACACACGTCCACTGCGTGGAATGACCTACCTTACCAAGTGTTTCGCTGTGACCGGGAAGGTGAAAGAATGGGAGGGGGAGTTCTCGCCCTCATTCACGATACGGTTCGAACAGTTTTGCTTTCTTCGGTGAATTTCTCACCACATATATTCAATGCTTGACCATTCGAACCACAGTTTCATTGTAGTTGTTTCATACCTTCTCAGTCCTTCTTCTTCCACGGAAAGCTTGCAAGAGTTCATTAACACGTTCGAGGCAGCGTGTACTCCCGGGATACACGCGCCTTTTCGCTTATTTTTTGTGACATTTTCTTTTTCACTAGCAGGAGAATACATACACATATTACAATGAGGCATTACAGAAATAATATTAGCTATTCTAAAAGGCTTATACTCCCGAGAGTGCATGTAGGAACTCCTCATTTGGCCATCATTCGTGTGATCCTGGGAGTAAACGCTCCTTCTTCCTAATTTCTTGTAATTTTCCTTCTTTTTACTAGACTTCATATACTAATAATAATGCAAATAATGCCCAAGTGGTACTACTGGTATTTTTTGTGCTATTTTTTTGAAAGAAAATTGAATTTTGAATGTTTTCTTTTTGATTCGATAGTAAAGTGATATGGATGACGTAGGCATCCGAATCAGCTTCTATATCGGAAACAACGTACTTCAAAAGAGAAAAGGGATAATCTTTTTTTGCAAAATGGGAGAAAATTACAAGAAAACACGCGAAAATGTTCGTAGTGTTGCGCGTATATTAGTTACATTGTTATTTACACATAATTTCTAGTGAAAATCTTCCTCGTCAGATTCCAATCGACCTCGCAAAGCTCAAGAAACCTTCGTACGAAAACTTGCATAAAACTTGTATACAGAGAAACACAGAAATAAAATGTCATAAAGAAACGAAACACGGGAAGCAAAGACAGCGAAAATTACAAAGGGGAAGTTCTGGCCTTTGTCGTCCGCCGCAAACGCGCCAAACGACAAACGGGAGTTTTTGGCGAAATGGCGTCGCCGCGAACGTTCTAGTTACTTAGAGGAACTAATTCAAAATTGGACTCCCGTGATTATCGTTGGGGATTTCAATCTTCCTGGAATCTTATGGGAGGAACCCTCTAAGTTGGGTACTGGGACAACGTACTCTGCTTCTGAAATTCATACGGTCACATAATTTCAAGCAATACGACAATTCCCCAACTCATTTCACGAACATTCTCGACTTGGTTATCTCCAACAACTTGGCTCTTCTTGCTAATGTGAAAGCTGGGATTACGTTCTTCACATCTGACCATGCATCCGTGACTTTTTCAATTGTGAGTGGAGACCCTGAAGTCTTCCGGCCAAAGATTATAAAAGATTTCTGCCATGGAGATTACGGAACTATTTGTGAACAATTGCTGCGTGTTAATTGGCGAGACATTTTCGATTCTCTTGAGAGTTCCAGCCTGTGCTATGATGGGTTCTGAAAATTTTGTCATGAACTGATAAGGAATTTCGTTCCCTGCCTCCACAAAAAATTTTATTTTAAGAAAAGAGCCCCGACAAATTTCGCTGCTAAAGGCTCAGGTGGCACGACCATACAACAATGGCGGCGGTTTGCGAGATCCAAATTACATTAAAGAAGTCGAAACGCTTCAAAATGAGTTGCGCAAGCTCAAAGTACTCCATGAGACCAGAGTAGCTCTGTCAAAAAATCCTAAACGATTTTGAAGGACTGCTCCTCCAGACTCAGTGATGTTGCAAGGATCGGCAGATCATAGCCCAGAACAGTAATAAGTGTGCTTCTGATGCCGAAAAAGCTGAAGTTTTTGCAAACCTTTCAGTACTTTTATAAGCAAAAAGTCCTGAAGCCGGTTTCATCAACTGCTTACCACGAGCTAGGCTCGACTGGATACATATCAGCTGTGAGGATGTTACCGTGTTTTGAAAAGATTACCCCTGGACCGGTCTACGACTCCTGATATGCTACCCTATATTTATCTTAATAAGGCGGCTTTGGGGCTCACTTCCCCCTTGACGATTCTTTTTAATAGGTTCCTCTCGAAAGGAGACGTTCCTGAAGTGTGGCGTTTGGGGGGGAGGGGTAAAACCCATACATAAAAAAGGCCCTGAGAGTGATTACAGAAATTATAGACCCGTTTGTTTGCGTCAGTAAAGTGATGGAAAGAATAGTTTATTCTCGCATCAAATGATATCTCCCCCCGACATCAACCTTTATCTGCCTGTCAGCACAGGTTTCTTCCTTAGGAATCATGCCTTAGCGCTCTAGTGTCCACTACACCGCTGTGTCAGGAAGCATTCGATAGGAAGAAATCTGTATATGTGGCATATATCGATTTCAAGAAAGCTTTTGATTCAGTTCCTCTCAACCTTTTAGTTTCCAAGTTGGAGCATTCGGAATTTTGGGTTCACTTCTCAGATTTTCAATATCTTTTTTTGTCATTGAGGAAACAGTGTTCTCATCAACGATGTTTTATCAAAACCCTATGCAACACCCAGCGGGGTGGCCAGGGCACATGTCTTGGACCCCTAATGTTTCTAATAAACATAAATGATCTTCCACCTTTCTTGCCTGCGGGAATTAATTGCAATATGTGGGTGGATGACGTAGAGCTATTTTCTACCAATGACTCACAGATACTACAGCGATCCTTGGATACTTGATGGCAGTGGTCTGTTATGTGAGGCTTGGAAATATCCACTTAGAATACCTATGTAATGAAATTAGGGCCTCGCTCTGACGGCGGTTACTTTTTGCTCAATGGAATCAAAATTGAGGAGCCTTTGTTGATCAGGGATCTTGGTATAATGTACGACAAGGCGCTTCCATTCGGAGAATATATGAAAAGCTCAATCAATTTGGCAAAATCACGTTCAAACTTTATTCTGCGCGCATTTTCTAGTAAGCACACAAAACCACTCTTTATGCTTTTCACAGCTTATGTTGGACCTCTGCTGGAGTACTGTTCGCCAATTTGATCACCATCAACTCGACATTTAGTGGATCGGATAGAACAGGTACAAGTCAAGTTCACCGACAGAGTATTTGCGCGAGCGGACATGTTTCATATACCATATGAAGATCGCCTCAGCTACCTTAGCTCCACAACACTTGAGATGAGAAGAAAGGCTAAAGATTTGATGTGCTATACAAGCTTGGGATATCGACGTCCCTTTGATGAGCTTTTTAGGAAGTCCGCAACTATAGACGTAAAGCGGGAGCATTGCTTCAAGCTGCTCAGAGAGAAAGCTCGTTTAGGCATGTACAAAAATAGCTTTTCGCATAGAGTAATACCTTCTCGGAACAGTCTACCAGCCGATGTAGTTAACTCAATGTCATCGAGATCTTCCAAGAATGAAGGAACACAGGGCTGGTACTAGGGGGGGGGGTAATGCATTATGAAAATAATGCACCTTAACTCAAGTGCAGATTGATGTTTGTGTTATTTTAGTTTTTTAATAGTTGTAAGCGTCTGTACTTGAGTTCAAAACCCTTCTTTCACCTTCTTCCTCTTTCTTCCGAATTTATCACCAGTTTACCACATGGTAGCTGATTGTTGCTTGTTTCTGTGTCGACAGCTTATCTCCTACTTGTTTTGTTGTATGCTGTCAGTTCAATAGTTGATGAATCCTTGGTCCAGACTCTGAATTACTTCTTCTGCCCATTGTCCCCACACACCCACCACATTCGGCACGATACCGGGTGGACCTTGGTGGAGTTGACGGACCTACTAAGATAGTATCCGGAGCCGCTCTGCTACTCCCGCGACTTGCAGTGTTGGTGGGCCACTGCTCTCCACCACCAGGTGCTCCACCGCCTACCCGTTGCCGTTGACCCCTCACTTCATCTGTTGCAACTTAATGTCATGTTCCCACTTATAAGTTTCATCTGTCGCTTATTACTTTCATGCTGCCGCTTATCGGTCAATGTGTTACATAACTACCTTGTGTTCTGTTGCCTTACTAACCGATAATAAATCATAATCATAATCATCACTAAGAACCCGTAGAACAACTGATAAGTCGTTTGAAAACTTATCAGTGGTATTGAAACTGGACATTATCAACGTTATTGGAACCAATCTAATGATCCAGGCGAGCCCTGAAAACCCAGTGTGGCTGAATGACCTGACCGGAAGATTTGCTACGCTGCCATCACGAATATGATAATCATTTTGTACGCCGGCGCCATTTGCCTCCGATTTTGCGCTGCCACCGTTTCCACCAAGACTGATGAAAACTTGCACACTGGGGTTGTCCACGGACACTTTCGTTTCTGTCGCTGGCGCCACTTCGGATCAAAAGACGCCGATTTGACGCGGCCACGTTTGTCACCAAAATCGATAGGAACGGCAGCATTCCTCCATTACTAATCCGATAACTCGATTTTTTCAGCTGAAGTTCTGCCTATAGGGGTTATTCAGTGCCCTTACTATTGGTATTAATTTTTAGCGCTGGCGCCACCTGGAGACATTCATTCCTGGCGCCGGCGCCAATTTAGGGCAGTCTGATCCTCTGCGCTTTGCTGGCTGAACCTGGCGGAAAGGGTACCATTCCTTCTCCTGGGCTCAGCGTCAGCTGAGCGTTAATTTGCGCTGGTGTGGGGAAATGAATGTCTTTTCTGTAAATAATCGACTCCACTCTGAGAGCTTTTATCATTTTCGCTGGACAAATGGTCGCACCAAATGGCACCAGGGTCAAAAGTGAATGTAATATCCGTAATCAGGACACCGAATAACATCTATAGGCAAAGGTGCAGCAAGAATTTTCTTGACTTTTTGATGTAGGAATAGTGATATGATGCTTAATTTAGCGCTCTACTGGGGCTAAGCGTGTGATGAGGAGCGCTTCCCTCCCCACCAGGCTCACCTCAGCCGATCGCAGATAAGAGGATGCCTTCATTGGCGCCGACGTCGAGAATGAATGTCACATCGGTGATCAGGATGTCAAATAAGCCTCGTGACGTTGAGATGAAAGTGCAGTTCTTAATTAGTGTACTGAGTAACCACTGACAGCAAAGTTTCAGAGAAATTTTTTTGAGTTTTAGAGTAGTAACAGAGGAATAGTACCATGAAAATTCGCTTAATAGGGTCATTGCCATAGTATTCATCTTTCGACGCCAGCGCTTTTGAGCCTACTAAGACTGAGACTGGGAGGGAGAGTGATTCTCTTCCTGTCAAGCTCGGTCTTTGCATAGCGCAAATGATCAGAGGGCCTGATATTGATATTGGCCCCGAGAGTAAATGTCATATTCGTAACTGAGATGCCAAATGCCCCTTGTATGCAAAATCGTACAATCGTTGATGGAGCAGTAAGCGGCAGCACCAAACTGGCGCCAGCGCCAAAGACGAATGTCACATTAGTGATCGGAACATCAAAAACCCCGTTATACAAGTTCTCATCAATTTCGATGAGAAAGGTGGTGGCGTCAACGACGCCAAACTGTGTCAGCGCTGAAAATGGATACCGCATTCGTGATCAGAGCCCGAATACCTTCTACAGGAGAAGTCCCAGCGAAAGGGATTTCTTTTGACTTTTGGAATCGTAACAGTGGAATAGTGCCTCTGTTTTGCTCTATACAAGCGTGCATTTCAGATTGACAGAGTCCGTAAGCTGTCTGAGCGCCAAGAAGGAATGTCAGTAGCAGTAGCACCGATACTGTGCGAGCCTTAGTGATAGAAGTGATAAAAATACGAAGCTTCCAACGATGGTCGAGCCTTTTCCAGAACGCGTCGCTCATTCTACAACCTTTTTCCCCCTTTTTTTCTCCTTTTCCTATACCACATTCGTGACCGTAGTGGCTCCTGGTAGCGATTTATCCTATAAAACGACAGCGGGATTAGGTGATGTACAGATCAATATATTCAATCTCTCACACGAGATCAGTATTAGGTTGTCCGGGAAGTTTTCAGCGTTTTGTGTTACTATTTTTGTACATTGTCCCTTGCGTCTCAGCAGTACGTCCTCAAGAGAATTTTTTGCGCTATCTGATGGTATAGTTGCCGTTTCACCATTGCTTGATAAACTCCTTTTACCAAAACGTTTTGAAGCATGTCAAAAGAGCAACTTTGGACGATATTTTTCTTCATCTACAAATTGAATACGCAGTCGAGACAGCTCGACAAATTAACCAGGTGTGGGGGACCAGTAGTATTGGAGAAAGTACCGTCCGACAATGGTTCGACAAATTTCGTTCTGAAGATTTCAGCCTTGAAGATGAACCTCGTAGAGGTCGACCTGAAGTACCTGACGAAGATTTGAAGGCGTTTGTGGAGGCTGACCAATCCCAAACAGTTCGAGAATTGCAGAAAAGCTAGGCTTGCGTTGCAGATCCATCCACTTTTGCGGATGGTCTGCAACGCATTGGGAAGTTGGAAAAAAAAACTCGACAATTGGGTGCCCCACAATTTCGCTGGCCAGCAGAAATTGGCACGTCCCGAAGTTTCTTCTTCACTGCTTTTACGCAACAGAAACGACCCGTTTTCGGGCCGATTGTCACATGTGATGAAAAGTAGATCATGTAGATAACAGGAGACGTTTTGGGTGGTTGGATGCCCACGAACCACCGAGGCAATTTCCAAAGCCGAATTCTCACGAAAAAAAAGATTATGGTCACAGTGTGATGGTCATCTGCTGGTG
Organism: Cooperia oncophora; assembly: GCA_036418165.1. Lineage (NCBI taxonomy): Eukaryota > Metazoa > Nematoda > Chromadorea > Rhabditida > Trichostrongylidae > Cooperia > Cooperia oncophora. Next base: position 150,287 of record MU966617.1, read on the forward strand.
TGATCCACTATAACTTTTTGCCACCAGGCCAAATCATCACACCAGAGTCCTACTGTGAAGAAATTGACGAGATGTACCGCAAATTGCGTCAGCTTGACAGCAGCATTGTCAAAGGGTCCGATTCCTTGGATTACAACGCCCGCCTACACGTTTCACAAATCACTACCCATAAATTGAACGGATTGGCGGGTTGAATTCTACCTCACCCGCCATATTCTCCAGACCTTTCACCAACCGTCTATCACCTTTTCAAACATTTTCAGAACTTCCTTGCTGGAAAATATTCCGTCAATCAGGACCAGGCAAAAAAAGCGTTCGTGAATGTCGTGGATTCTCGACCACCCGGTTTTCTTGGTGATGGGATTTATCGACTGATGTCACATCGGTGAAAGTGTGCTGATTCGAAAGGTGTTTATTTCGAATAAATCCGATGAGTATTAAGAAAGTTATGATCGTTTAAAGTGAAAAACTCAAAACGCTGAGAATTTTCCGGACAATTAATAAATCAACTAACCCATTCGCGACCAGGCGCGTTTTTCGAAAACAGCTTGTTCGGACAGGAGCATCTGCGAGAGTGGAACCGGTCCTCGTGACCCTTACTAATCATTTTAGTACTGCTCAACTTTCTGCTCCCGAAATCCCCTTTTTAATGAACCATCAAGACAGGGGTTATTCCTCAGGTCACGGAAATTGTCCGTCAGGTCACGAAATAAATTCGTCTGTCCTGCGGTGTCCATTTGGCGCCAATTGACGTCGAAAATTTTAGTGTTAGTCTTCCCCTCGAAAACCCGTCTAAGCTTGCATGTTGAAGTGGCTTGACATGTTGAGGTGACTCAAAACCTTCTGGTGGCAAGAAGGCTTTGAGCCGAGCGGAAGTAGTACCCATGTCCAAAAGGTCAAACCAACACAGCAAACGACCGCTAAGCCACGTATGTCCACATAGAAAGAAAGTTGATCGAAAGTTGGCTTGATTCCGGATGTCTGAGGCAGTAAAGGGATGACAGTGCCTACAGGTTTACACCTGCGCTATCCGGCGCTAGAATTCACCTCCACTCGCCGTCGCCTTTTTTCGCTAAAGTTCTGCAGCTGTTCTGCATTCGAGCTCAACAGCTGCAGAACTTTAGCGAAAAAGAACAGCTGCAGAACTTTAGCGAAAAAAAGCGACGGCGAGTGGAGGTGCTTAGGCAAGCTCAGCCTAAGCATTCTATTGATAACCCTTGTGCCCTACCCTAGCGTTCCTGCTAATAATGAATCCTATCAATAATAGGGACAGCGAATAACCCTAATATCCAAGTTCCTATCAATTTGGGTGGAAGAGGTGATAGCACCAAATTGGCGCCAATTGGCGCTAGTTGGCGCTGGGACCTGTATGAACGTCATATTTGTGACCAGACCAACAAAAAGCCCTAGTACGTAACTCCTCCTGTAGTTTGGTGGAAAAAGGTAGTGATGACTGGCGCGGCACCATTCTGGCTCCCCGGTATTGATGGGTTGGTGGCGACAAATTGGCGTCGGTGCCAAATGGAGTCAAACACCGCCGGCGGACGTCACAATCGTGATCGGGGCACTAAGTAACCCCTACCGGCATTTTTTCAGCAGAAAAGTTTTTAAAGGTTTTGGGCTCAGATGCTACTAGTTCAATCGTGACTGGGACCCTTATATGTGTAGAACTCGTTGGTCCACTATTTGCATAAACTACCAGAGGTATGAAGACTTGTACCACTAGGAGAAGTTCCTCGAAGAACTCGAACTGTTTCTAAAAATTTCATCAAAAGCCCGTCCGCCACATATGGTGGACATGGTCCGAAGTGGACATTTCGGTGTCCACTACCAGTGGCGGACATTGTCACGAATGGGTTAATAGGTTCTCGGATGGATGAAAGGCATGAAAAGCCCAGGCCAGTTCGCTCAGGATTTGTCGCTCCGTATCACTTTGAACTTCTAGAGAACATTCGTCAAAAATTCCCGGTCAACTTAATACCGACTACCGAGAAAGAACTGACAACTATGGGACTGAAGAAAAAAGAAAGTAGGGACGTCACAGTATGATCACTGGAGCTCCAGATTGTCAAAGGGTCTGTCGATTTGCTATTAGAATGAAAGACGTAGCATTTAAGACAGCTCTCAAATAAGATCGTTTTTGGATACGTTATGAAGGTAAAGCATGCAAAAGCCTAGAAGTATATTACTGGGCACTAGCCAATGGAAATACCCATGGGAAGCAACGAAATTATGCGCAGAGATCAGTCACGGTTTCCGACGGCAAACATTCCACTTAAGGTCCCGATGAGCAAATGAAAAAGCGACACTACACTAGTTGAAAAGCGGACTGTTTATAGGCAAAACAAATAAGCAGAGAAGTTATCTATGCGATATTCGAGCGAAATGGAGAACGATGAATGGTGATGAAAGACAATAGCATCACATAATATCACGAAGGCCACTCTGAAAGAACGAGCGAAAGACGGTTATGAGCGTACAGTTCCGCTCAACAAGATGTAATCTGAAGCACAAGCACGAGAAAAACTTTCGAAAGGAGCTATATATTCCTAAGATCGCGAAATTACTGCGTATAAAAACTCGACTTAACAGATGACCTGCTACTACCAACTTATTTGATCTTACAATGAAAAATTTTGAGATACTGACAATATCGCCGATGAATATCAATCCAGGCATGAGTTCTCTTGGACTGAGTAGGCAATCTTATAATTTGTTCTCGGTAAACCGAGCAGCGATGCGAACGATGCTGTTCGCCGCAAGATGATACCAGCTTCATTTTGTATGCCCGTTTACACGAAGCGTCTGACTGCAACAGTGGTCCCCAATCGGCTTAAAAGTCTGTGATCGGCTAGAAACGCGTCGAACTGTCCATCAGACATTGCCGCTATACTAGGCCCATTACCGGATATGGAAATCGAAATTACGGTCGCAATGGATGGATGGTACGTTGAAGTGGCTTTTTCAAATGGCTTTTAGTCTGAGCATACTAAAGCTTTGAATAATTCACAAGAAGCGCTTTCACTAAAGTGCCTCCATAGTTCACCAGTCAAGGGGTCGGTTACATGCCTGGAGAGTCAGAAGCTTGGGTGCGCGGTGTATTTTCTCTCTGGCACTTTTTTCCACAATGTTTTGTGTGCACCATAAGAGCTCGTTCATCTAATCATTGTATTTTACAGCACTATATCTTGCTGTTTCCACAGATATGGAGCGATTTTGGAAGGATCAACAGGCACATTTCCACATTTCCATTTCCTTCTTTCCGTCTTTATATACATTTACGACCTAAAAAACGGTCACGAACGGTGATCTAGTTTGTCGAAAGAGAATTCCACTCAAAACTGTGACGTCGGATTTTTATCCAGCGAGAGAATAGCTCCGGTAAAAGGGGTTTTTACCGCAAGAAGGCCAGTTTGTTCCAAGTCATCAGAGCACGCGCCATGCCTTTTCGTGCCAAATGAATGTGATGTTTGTGCTTGAGACGTCGATTCACTCCAGAGAGCTAATTTCTACCCGAATCGACGTTTCGACCATACATTGAAAAAGTGGGATAACCATGAGTATACGTCCATTTGGCTTTTCGGCATCACCCTTCTCTGCAGTCGCTGCGAGCGATATATCTTCCGTTGAGGTTTTTGTGAACGAGGTTAATCAATAGTGTTGATCAAGCGCATGAACCCGGCTTTCGGCCCCAATGCCATTTGGTTCCACTTTGTCCCACTTTTTCGATAAGATGGCGACATTGTTGATTTGCGTGGAAACTCGTACCTTGTGTATTTTACGCCCTAAGCACGAAAGCCGTACTCGTCTGAATCAAAAATGGGCGCGTGCACTACTGGCTCTGTAATACCCTGGCTCCTCACGGTAACAAGTACCTTTTCCTATAGCTGTCGCTACAACTATTCACTACCAGAATAAAAATGCGAAGTCGTTTGAGTCATAGTGAAATTCCTGTTTAAAGACGCAGATCACCTTGTGTGGCAGATTTTTGTAGCCACAAATGTAAACATAAATGGAAAAGAGCAAAGCAGCAAAGTGAAATGTGCCCGACTGATTCTCCCGAAATAAGTCCATCGCCTTCGAAAGCACTATAGCAAATACACGTTCGTCTGGCTCCTTGGCACCACCCCTCTCTGCGGTCCCTGTAAGCAGTTGCAGCTTTCGGAAGCTATTTATACGATTATTATATATTACACCAATTATTATACAAATTTACGACTTCCCAAGTCAAACTCACGACTTCTCAAATAAAATTCAGGAGTTTTCAAAGCAAGTGCGAGACTTCTCGAATCAAATTCAGGTCTCAGTCAAATACGTCACGCTAAGCACTACTAGGCCCCGTCCCGACAGCCACGCCCACATCTCAGCGTGAAAATGACTTTTATAACGTTGCTTTGTACCTTCAGCTGCTGGAACGCTTTTGTTATTTCGCACATACCCACTAACGGAGAAGCATTGTGCATTGACCCATGGGCTATTCCACCCAATTTTCATAGAGCTTGTTTCAGATTTTTTAATTTCACAACTTTTTTCAACTTTGTCAACCTCACATCAACTCTTCACGGAACGCCGGCACTCGAACGGCGAATTCATGCACCCTTCGTGCACCCCTTGAACAATGCACTTTTGCATCTTTTTGCAAAATTTTGATGTCTTTTTTCAAAATTTTCACATCTTTAGACCGCTGCAAAAACCCAGTAGCTTCGCAGAAGCATCGCCCACTTTTGGAAATGTTGGGAGTTGGCAGTTTAGTGTCTCAACTGACATGTTAGGGTCTCGCTCGTCACTGGGATCAAAATACCGATAAAGTTTGTTCCGAGTGACGAGCAAGACCCTAACATGCCACATGAGACTCTAACCCGCCGATCTGCATCATTTTTCAAAACTGGGCAGGTTTCTTCATAGTGCGCGAAGCTTTTCAGGGTGGGCATCCCATAGTAGTCAAAAACGTGAAAACCTTGAATAAGGTTCTTTCTAGGGTATTGCTGTAGTGGGCGGGGTGCTGCTGCGAGCTCGCCCCAGCACCCCGCCCACTTCTCAGCGCGGTCATGGTTTTCCAAAACCCAGTTTAAGAACTCTGTTCGTCTGACTTTTTTGCACTTTTGCTATTTTGCACACACATTCTGAGTGAAAGGGACTAGTATCGACACAGGTACGACTCCGCTCACTTTTGATCAAGTCATAGCAAGTTTTGAATTTTTTAACTTTCTCCAACGTTGTTCTTTTCACATTCACCCTCCACAAAATGAATGATCTCATAGGAATGCATGTACATGCTGGCAAATTAAGCCCCGTCCCTCAGACCACGAACACTTCTGCGCCTTTTTGTGGAACTTTCATATTTTCTCCCATTTTCGCCACTGTAGCTCCGCCCAATGCTAGTAAGTCCGGCCCACACTACAAAATCTCCCCCCTCCCGTTTTTGAATAATGGTCCATCCAGGGTAGACCCTGAACTGACGGGTAGTGGTCTTCACCGTAACCCTGAACGGAAAACTACGGAATGTTTGTTGCGGGTGATGGGCGAGATCATAACACGCAAGTTCGAGCTCTACCCTGCCGACTTGGACCGTTTTTCAAATGTGGGCAGAACCACCTGTTACAGCCTGGAAAGGCTAGAATTTTGAAGAGATATTCCACGAAAAGGCTCAAAAAGGAAGTACACAGGCGGAGCGTAGTTTGCCGCTGTATGGATGCACATCTAGTTTTGGGGCCCTTCAATGCGGAAAGAATGACGTTGAACAAAGCTGCTGAAATCCATAACCCATCAAAATTGCGGGCGGAGTAGTACCTGTGTCGGTGCCAATCCTTTTCAGAGTAAGTGTGATGTCCTTACGGGTCGTCACCTGGTCCGATGCACTGCATCTTCTGCAGTGGCATTCACTTCAGTGAGGCGGCTTGCGGCAGTACCAAGGGCGTTCTAATGAAACAACTGCTCGATGTAAGCAGTGCATCCGATTTGGTTCGAAAAGTGTCTGTTTCGGTTTGGAGAGTGGCCGATCCCGTTTGAAAAGTGTCCGATTCAATTCTAAAATGGTATACATTTGGTGGGGTAAAAAAGGTCCTGCGCGACACTTTGACTACAGTACCGCTCATAATTTGTGGCCAGTCGACGTTTGCATTTTTTCCATCGCAAACCGTTGTTTTGCCATAACTTCTACAGAAGTTATGGCAAAACAACGGTTGCGGTTGTAGAAGTGGTCTGAATTAACTGAAATACAGATCATAGCCCTGTACAAGACAGCCCTGTACAAGACGAATCCAATGATTATGAGCTCCCACTTTCCTTCAATTTTTTGACGTTTTTCCCAAGGAACTTGAGAATTGAGTCTCCAGTCACCTAAGGTGTCACCGCGAACACGGTTGCGTAGTAAACCCTCCACTCCAACTATGAATTTCAAACCAAATGCCACGAAGCTGTAAATACCAGCATATTCAGAAAGAGCATGATTCCGTGATCATTTCGATACTTTTCATGGTAGGGTTTCAGCTAGGTCCAGCTGAAAATTATGGTTCACTGACCATTCTTTCCTTGATTTCCGGTTTGAATCAAGTGTATCATGACTTGAGGGACAGTATTGATTCATTTCCAACAATCTTAGAAAGCTCACAATGGCTCCATAGATTATGATGAATATCTTGGAAGTACAATACCCGCCGAAACGTCCAAAAAAAACGAAAGAACGCAGATGTGCGTTTTTTTCGTTTTTTCGCTATAGCTTCTCATTTAGAACCCTATACTCTTAGACTCAGCTCGTCGACTTCTATGAGCTGGCATCCTCAAAAACTAAAACGTCCAAAATTGAACTGTGCTTCCTATCGAAGAACCTGAGGACACTCGTTAGCGAGCAAGACTCGCTATAATTGTAACCAGAGGGCAAGCGTTGGGAATTAAATCATTCTGGAATCAAATAACGTTTTTCATCGCGTGAGAAGTGATTAAAAATTAGATAGTTGTGTTTCCCAAATGCTGCTGACGATTGTGGTGCCCAATTTCCCTGAAAATTGAGGGGTTTCGCTCGATGTCACTTCCGGACGATATAGACTTTTCAGTCCGAAAAATCTCGAGCTGTGGTTCAGTTCGGACCACACGAGCACAACGTGCCTAATGTATGAGGCCCGTTTTTGCCTAATGTTCGCGGGTTTCAAAAACGAAGTCAAAAGGAAGGGTTTTTTCAACTACTTGATATGGGCACTTCGTGCGATGCCCAAACAAATGCTCGATTTTCAGCGTTTTCATATAGGATTTCCGGCGCTTTGAGTGGCCCCAGATATTCCATAAAAAAGCCACCCACAGAACCTTCTGTGCTTTTTAACATCTTTGTGGAAACAGTGGGATATTCTTGGCTGGTTGTTGTTATCGGGTGCCAACCTCGTGACTTTATTTCAAAGCAAAATTCACTTGTTTTCCATAGGAAGAAAATCCCAGTCAAAGCTACACTATAGAACAAATGCTCGATTTTCAGCGTTTTCAAACAGGATACCCAGCGCTCTAAGTGGCCCCACGAATTTCATAAGGAAGCTTTACACAGTACGTCCTAAGCTTTCGAACAACTCAGGGGAAAACAGCGGCATATTCCAGGCTGGCAATTGTTATCGGATGCCAACTTCAAGACCATTTCAAAGCAAATTTCGCATGTTTTTCATAGAAAGAAAATCCCGGTCAAAGTTACACCATTCGAGCTCGCATGAGAAATGCTCACCATTCATCTATTTATATGACAATCACCTCGTGGAACTTTCTACAACCTTCTGCAGTTTTCCCCGGCTATCTGCCCTATCAGCGGTCAATCGACCTCCTAAGTAATTATCCCACCAAAAAGTCAGGGCATTGATCAGCCTCTGTATTGATCATCTCAGTAATTTCTCCTACCAAAGTGGTTCACTGTTTCGCAGAAGGTTCGCGAGGACTGCCGTTCTGGAAAATTTTTCTCTTATTTCGAATTTGAGTTTTCATCAAAATTTCAAAAATTTCGTATTTCAATTACAAACTCCTCCACCACTGATTAACATTTGTTGGCACTATTCAACTATTACTACCCCAGATTTGCGAAAATTGGCCGGATCTTTATCGACTTTTTTCCACGGGGGTGGATTTGGCTGAAAGTTGGGTTCTAGGGGTAATTCGACCTCCTAAACACGAATATCACATTCACTTGGCCTGAAACTGCCTCCGCCCGCGCCATAGGCGCCAATGATTTGAGGCATTTTGGCGCCAGCGCCCGTAGCGCGGACGGGGAGCAGTTTCAAGCCGAGGGATTGTGATATTCGTGATTAGGAGGTCAAACTACCCCTAGGTACAAGTTTTCAGCGGATTTCGCGATCTAGGGTACTTTGGCGCCGGCGCCTGTGGCGCGGGCGCCAGGCGTTTTCGAGAGGAGCGGATGTATTCCTGTTTAGGAGGTCGAATTACCCCTAGAACCTAACTTATCAAGCCAAAATTCACTCCCGATAGAAAAAAGTCGATCAAAATCCGGCCCGTTTCCGGAAATCTGGGGTAGTAATAGTTGAATAGTGCCCATTTGTTTTCTTAGTAACTCTCCATGATCCAACAGATCATGAAGAGTTACTAAGAGTCGTTCAACTGAACTCTTGTTGAAGACAATCGCATGGTACCACGATGTGCAGGAATATTAACTGTTCAACAGCTTTGGATTTCCGGAAATAGTCATAGTTTTGCGTTTTACAAGTATCCTAAGTATCTATCATTCTCACACCATACACGAATGTATTGTTATAGTTGCTTTCTCCATCGTTATCGTTTGCATGGCCTCCATCCGATCGCAGCTGCCGTCCTCGGCGGTACCTGTCTTAGGACCTTTTTCGCACATTGTCAACTTCTGTGCTTGAGATTTTACATTTTGTTTGAATGGAGTGGGTCCCATTACGAGGCGCGAATAAACTATTCTACAAAATGTTCGCCATGATTCTATTCAAAGTTCAGGGTAACAGTTGAGGAATTTTCAATTCGAAGTACGAAATTATGAAATTTAGATGAAAATTCAAATTTGAACTAAGAGAAACATTTTCTAGAACGGCAGTCCTCATGAACCACCTGCGAACTAGTGAACAGGAGAGACCACTTGGTGTACGAAATTATTTAGACTGATCAATACAGTGCCGTGACACTTCGGTGGGACAACTACCGATTGACCGCTGACAGGGCAGATAGCCGGGGAAAACTGCGAAAGGTTGTAGAAAGTTCCATGAGGTGATATTTACATAAATAGATAGAATTTTTCATGAGGATCCGAATAGTGTAGCTTTGACTAGGATTTTCATCCTATGGAAAACAAGTGAATTTTGCTTTGAAATGAAGTCACGAGGTTGGCACCCGATAACAACAACCAGCCAAGAATATCCCACTGTTTTCCACAAAGCACAGAAGGTTCTGTGGGTGGCTTTTTTATGGAACATCTGGGGCCACTCAAAGCGCCGGAAATCCTATATGAAAACGCTGAAAATCGAGCATTTGTTTGGGCATCGCACGAAGTGCCTATATCCAGTAGTTGAAAAACCCTTCCTCTTGACTCCATTTTTGAAATTCGCGAACATTAGGCAAAACGGGCTTCATACATTAGGCACGTTGTGCTCTTGTGGACTGAACTGAACCACAGCTCGACTTTTCCGGACTGAAAAGGCTATATCGTCCGGAAGTGACATCGAGCGAAACCCCTCGATTTTCAGAAAAATTGGCACCAAAATCATCTGCAGCATTTGGGAAAACACAACTATCTAATTTTTAATCACTTCTCACGCGATAAAAAACGTTATTTGATTCCAGAATGACTTGATTCCCAACGATTGCCCTCTGTTTACAATTATAGCGGGACTCGTTTGCCAGCGAGTGTCCTCAGGTACTTCGATAGGAAGCACAATTCAACTTTGGCCCTTGTTAGGTTTTAAGGATGCCAGCTTATAGAACTCGACGAGCTAAGTCTAAGAGTATAGGGTTCTATATGAGAAGCCATAGCAAAAAAAAGCGAAAAAAAAACGCGGATCTGCGTCCTTTCGCTTTTTTTTGGAACATTTCAGCGGGTATTGTACTTCAAGCTATGCATCATTTTCTATGGAGCCAATAAGAGCTTTCCAGGTTCGTTGGTCAGATACTGTTCCTCAAGCCCATTCAAACCAGAATTCAAGGAAAGAGTGGTCAACGGACCATGATTTTCGGCTGAACCTTGCTGAAACCCTGTCATGAAAAGTATCAAAATGATCATGGAATCATGCTCTTTCTGAATAAGCTGGTATTTACAGCTTTGTGGCACTTGGTTTGAAGTTCACAACTGGAGGAGAGTTTACGACGCAGCCGTGTCCGCAGGTAGCACCTTAGGTGACTGGAGACTCAAATCTCAATTTTGTTGGGAAAAACGTCAGAATTGAAGGAAAGTGGGAGGTTTGTAATCATCAGATCTGTCTTGTACAGGGCTATCGAATGGTCTGAATTTCAGATAATTTGGATCACTTCTACAGGAGTTATGTCAAAACGACGAGTTGCGACGGAAAAATCTGTCGCAAACCGTCGATTGACCATAAATTAGGAGCGATATTGTACATAGTTCTAAGAAAAAAGCAAAAACCATTTTGAATGCTCTCCCCCTTGTTTAATGGACTGTTCCCTGAGGTTTTTGCAGAAGGATGTTCCATTGCTTTGTGGAAGCCTCCAAAGCATAAAAGTCCACAAGAGGTCAGAAAACTTCTCAGCCCATCCTATACTATGGGCCATGTAGGCAAACTCCACCGTAGTCGAGGGAGCTAACACCTGCGTGCATGATGTCTTCAGGAAGGAAATCTCTCGCCAATGTACAGTGCTCTGTTTGTATCAGCGCTTGCAAACTGGATTTATTCTATTCGAAGCTAAACAACGTATAAGTCGGCCACACCACAGAGTGACGGCCATTTACTCAATCCCTTGGAGACGCAGCCAAACGCACCCACCGGTTTCGGCAATATTTCTGGGCTCCACCTGAGTGGTAACTGTCATGCTTTTGCACGATTTCGATTGTGGGGAAAATTTTCTGTGAAGGATGCCACATTAATTGCACCACTCTCACAAACCGATCTGAATGGTCGTGACTAGGTTTTCTTTCCTCTGTATATATGGCAATGGTTTTTGTGAGAGACCGCGGTCGGTAAAGAGAGCAGGGTTCCCTGCGAAAACCATGCACATATCCTGTTTAGTCAAAAGCAGATGTGCACGGGAAAAAAGATTTCACTGCCTTATCGGTGGGATTTCATAGGGATGTCGCTCAATACTGGCCAGCTGTGAAGGCCACAGTCTACTATAATCAAGCTCATTAACGCTCACTAACGCGCTTGATTTCTTTCAGGAACACTCAATTTCCTTCTACTCCTTGGTAATGCGAAGACCGCATGTGGTGATTAGGCTACGCAAAAAGAATATGGACCTTGATCAGAGAATGGGACCGTGTCCAGCTTATTGGAACTTAGCAGCCTCTAGCTACCGCTCTTTGATCTCTACTGCATCCTTCACAGAGCGAAGATTTCGAAAGCAAAGGTCTCCTCGAAAACTAGATATATTTCTTCTTCTCTCGCAGTTGCCGTAGTACTACACTGTGCGAAAAGTGAGCACTGGTCTCAGCTAGTAATGATGATCAGCTTATTATTACATACTGAGAAGGATTCGCTTAGTGGAGGAAAATTTGGTATGAAATTCTGGTCAAAGTGCCCTAGGACGTTTTTCCAACTGATACATGGCACTATAAAACATACAGATTAGATGAACGGGTTCTTAAAGTCCTGGAGAAGATGCAAAAAAGCGAGTGCACTGAGGATCCAGTCTCTTTACTCTCCAGACATGGAGCCGACATCATAACTGCAGAGCTATCGTGGATAGGAGAAGCTCCGTAACTTAACTCAGGGAGGTTTGCTGGAGATATGGAAGCCGGGATTGCAATCAACGTAGAATGCTGCTGAAGGCTAAATTGTATTATTTCCAAACGGACGCTTCAACCTACTACCCTTCCATTGTTAACGTAAATAAATGTTTCCTGTAGAATTAAGTATCTGGTATTTAACAAAATAACTTCGTGAAGTCATCTTGGTTTTCTTGACTCAACAGTCCCTATTCCACGACATGTACAGCCATTGAATGGATAGGATCAGCATTGCGCAGGACACGCTGGGTAAAAACCGCGCAACTTAAAGTCGTGTGTCACTCAATCAGACAAACTTCCGCTTCCAAAGTCACCAGTTGCATAGATCTTTCACGGATACATCATAACGGAAGCCCAATACATGATGCAATCCGTGTTGGTAAGCGCTTACCCTCGATTGTTTATTGCCTTTCACCGGCTCCTTCTTACATGAACGTGGAAAATGGGACTGGTATCATTTCGCAGCTCATCAAATCGTTGGATCGCTGGCTGATATGTTAACAGGAACATACAAGAATAACATTTCTGCCCTCCCAGCCCCGCTTCTTAAGGGACTTAGCACTTCGATATACATTCCTTCATATGTGAGATGAACGTGACCTTAGAGCGTAGAACGATGCTGCACTACTGTCGAAAACCAATATGGTTGATCATGCCTGCAAAACGATGCAATTTAAATTCACATCCTCATTCAAATACAGAAATATTATGGGTGTTGCATGGCTGCGTTTATTCTTTGCGGCAGTGTAGGCCAGCGTACGCTAGCGTTTCCAGCGTTCGGCAGCGGCAGTGGCAAGGGAAGGATGGATATCGATCTAGTGTCACCAGTGTGCGCTAGGGTAACCAGGGTGCAGCATGGGGATGCGCGAAATGGCGGCGTGAGTACGACCCCCCCCCCTCGAAGAGGGTCCAGATACGACCCCCCCCTCCTGCTCTAACTGACAACCAGATGTACGTTCACCACCAAAGAAGGAGGCTTCCTGAAATGGAATCTTATTTTCGAAAGGCGCACTCTGCTCTAAATTCCAGGCAATAAAAGGCTGTTTCAGCCTCATGCAATATGAGGCTGAACAACAGCCTCAAACCTACAATTTTGTCTTAGGATTCAGAATAAAACTCGTCGTTCGACAACCATGTATGACATGCAACTTGTAAGAAGGAACTCAATCGAAATAGCGACTATTGGTGATCATTGATAAGCTAAATTGGTGAAAAAAATAGCCTCAAGGTCAAGGTCAAGGTTAGGCACCAGATGTGCATTCAATGAATGGTGACGGGAAATCATGAAAACATGCACAACACAACAAAGCGAAACTTGAAAAAATACAAAAAAATGCGGAGCCAAATGAAAAAAAGGATAACCAGGCGGCGGCAAATCGTCCCATACTTGGCTATTATCGATCAGGCTGCAGGGAGCAGGCTGCAACCGCTTTCGTTGGAAAAACGTCATTGGAGCGCGGTTTTTGGACTTGCCGACGTCCTGGAGTCTTTTCGGGGGGGGGGGGGTGTTATATCTATTTGAGGGGCGCGGCTTTTGACGAATGGTTAGCAGCATGCAACGGGAATGTTCCTACTGTTGCGTTTTCTACCCGCTGCCAATCTGATGTTTCCCCATTCGTGAAATATTTCGGATGGGTTTAGGATCGGCTAGGGGTAAATGGCAAGCGTTTTTATGCTTCACACAAGGATTACTTATTTTCGAACGCAATTTCATCAGGATCGAGACCGTCTTTGAAACCTCCCTATCTTTTCTAATCCGAATAAGCTTTACATTTTCCTGAAGACCGCTTACTCAGGAGATATTTTAGATAGGTCACGGACGCGCTACCCTCTGACCCACCCGAAAATCGGCTCCTTCTGTGCCATTGTGAGGATACACCTTCGAAAAACTTAGTGTTGCCTCCAAAACACTTATTTTCCTTCAAATAAGTTGAAATAGGAGCTCGGCTATCAATGATTGATTTAGTCCGAGTGTGCGCTGTGCATTACGTTCCTACGCAGAGGTGGTGGAAAGGTGTAGGATCTGATTTCAGGTGTTTTTATCCATGCAAGCAGGGGTGTTTGTCTAGGGTTTGGAAAAAGACATACGCACGAATCTGTTTAAGACGTATTATTTAGTCGTCTACGTACTTACGAGTTCATGCTATTAATTGATATTTATTTCTTTATTTATTCTTGCTATTCTTTCTGTATTGCTATTGATTTTTTTTTTCACTCAACATCTATGAGTGAAAAAATGAATAGCAATACGAAAGAATAGCAAGAATAAATAAAGAAATAAATTATCAATTAATAGCATGAACTCGTAAGTACGTAGACGACTAAATAATGCGTCTCAAAAAGATTCGTGCGTATTTTCCGTTCCCAAATAAATAAATAATAAATGATAAAACAAACAAAAATCGTGAATACGCGCAACGTAAAACAAGAGAAGCAGCTAGAAAATGCACGAGCATCAAAAAGAACATTCATCAACACTCGACTCAAAACCATTACCCCTGAACTATATCACAAAAGAAGATGGCTCTGTTGTCAAGGAAAAAAAAGGAATGGAAAGGAGGAAATTTCGAAACTTTTTCCAAGACCTCTTCTCAAAAAGTGCTGGTTGCAACCTAACATGATATTTTGTGAGGATGATGATGACACACTTGCAGAGGATGAGTGGAAAGTACATGAAACGGAAGTATTGGAGGCTATTCAACAGATTGAAAGGAGGAAGAGCGCCCGCGACCAGATCGAATTCTGGCAGAACACCTGAAATGTCTGAAGGAGTTCATTGCCCGCCCTTTGGCCAGACATTTTTACGGAAATGCTGGCGTCGGGAACTGTACCAAAGGAATGGCTGGGCTCGAATACCATTTTGATCACAAAAAAAGGACCCGCGCGATATACTGGCCAACTATCGTCCTATAGTGCTCCTGTCCACAATACTCAAAATCTTTCTCACGTATCATCCTCAACCGCATAAGTGGACACACTCAATATAAATACGAGAAGGAACAAGCCGGATTTCGTGAAGGCCTTTTCAACCATCGATCAGATACATGTGATTTCTCAGCTTGCGGAAAGATGTCGAGAGTACCGAATCCCGCTATGTTATCTTTTTGTCGACTTCAAAAGGCATTTGATACGGTCGAACACCAAGCGGTACTAAACGCACTAGCCACGTTCCGGAATTTCAAGAAAATATATTGAAATAATACGACAATGTAACACGAGCTGCCTACACTGACATAAAATTGCTCAAAGAACCAGTTCGAGTAAAGATCCAACGTGTGTGTACGGCAAGGCGAGGTGTCATCTCTCCAAAACTATTCTCTGCAGCTTTGTAGAACTTGTAATGCGGCGAATCGAGCTGCCTTGTGGCATTGAGATAGATGGCGAAAGACTTCAATACTTGATGTTTGCAGACGACATTAGTCCTGATTGGAAGCGAACCGAGTGCACACTCGAAAGCTCCCTGAATATTTTGAGCGAAGCCTCCCAATCCACTGGACTTGTAATACATCAGGAAAAACCAAATGGATGAAAAAACAACTACACAAATGACTATCGTTTATGCATGAAAGGATCAGTCATTGAAGAAGTCTCATCGTTCACGTATCTTGGCCAAGCAATAACGATGGATAATGACCTTACAGGAAAAATCAGCCGGCGTCCGAAAGGCGGGATGGGCCACATTCAACAAATATCGAGATGTTCTCACCGATAGACGGATTGAAACTCAAGTAAGATCTCAGGTGTTCAACACCATGTTCTCCAGCACTGGTATATGGAAGTGAGACATGGAGCACAATCAAAGATGAGCGAGAGAAGACTAGCTGCTACGCAAAGGCAATGGAGCGAGCTATGTGTCGAGTAACACTAATGCACAAGATCCCTGCTTGCGGAAATTCGAAGACGGACCGCGGCGTAAAGGATGTTATCGAAACCATTTATAGACTCGTTAAAAGAGATGCGGCTCTGAGTGACCTTGAATTACGAACCCCCTCCACAGGGGCCAAGTACGACCCCCCCCTATTGCTTTTCGCAGAATATTTTTGATACTTTTTGAAAATGAATTTGGGTCTGCTACGTGAGGCCCCGCCCACTGTGAGAGGCTCCGCCCACTCCGGAGAAGCTCCGCCCGCTTCTTAAAAATGGCGCAAACCGGCAGTATAGAGTCTTCGCTTGCATGCTAGAGTTTCGCCCGTCACTCGGAACAAATAAATCAGGCAAAGTTTGTTCCGAGTGACGGACGAGACCAAAAACGCAAAAATTTTGAAAAAATGTCAAAATTCCGCAAAAAGCAAGGGGCGTGGTCAAGGGAAGGGGGGCCTAGATCGCCAAACTCTCCAGAGAAAACCCGAACCCTATGTAAAACCAAACCCTATATATTACATATAACATGCATACACATATATGTATACGTGAAAACGCTAAATTGATACCTATGCTTACCTTGCCCTCGCTTTGCTAGCGTACGCCAGGGTACGCCAGCGTGACCTAGAGTATTACTCTAGCGTTACGCTAGCCTACACTGGTGACATTAAATCGATATCCATCCTTCCCTTGCCACTGCCGCTGCCGAACGCTGGAAACGCTAGGGTACGCTGGCGTATGCTGCCGCAAAGTATAAACGCAGCCATACTCAAGAATAGACACGTTGGCAACTGAGCATTCACGCGAGCTTACCTCGTGAGACTTCGTCAGGACACATCATGCGTAGGGGACTTTGATCTAGTCCATACAACCCCCCCCCCCTACAGATTGTAAGAAAAATGGGGAGTTTGGTGTAACCCCTCTTCTCTTACAATTTGTTGTTTTCCTGTTCAGTTGCGTTAGAAGTGCGTTTTCGGTTTCCGAAACAAATTCATTTTTTTTCCCGAAACATACGTGGGAGAAAACCAATGCTATGAATTCTCTTAGCTTCTTAGCACCTTACAGCACTGAACTACCTCAGAACTGAAGAAACTGTAAGAATGAAGCTTGAAACACTTCCGCATCTACGGGATGGGATCAGTGGTGCATGGGCTACTGCGCTCCAACACCCACTGTTGCGTTCGTGCCGAGGGAAGTTCAAGTGGTGGCCGAGTGCGGCTATCCGCCAGATGCTGTGCGAGCTCGAATCATCATTTCCCCGCGCGTGAAAATACTGAATACGCCGGCCTGTCTCCTTTGATTGCAGTTTGGGCGCATTTGCCCATATCCCTTAAGTGAAGCAGTCGGGATTGCTGACGGGGGGCACTTTGCACTTTCGTTACTTCACTAGTTCTGGTTTACAGGTCTCACACTGGTGAAACCTGTGAGCTTTTGTGAAGCTGGAGCAAGATGGTTGAACCTGTCAACACGAGAAGAGGCTCTCTAGAGGGGTCGACCCGTCAATGGTAAGTCGGTGAACTGCATAATGCCCCCGCCCCCCCCTCCCCCGTCGGCAAACAGCGCCGAAGCAGTCTTTTAGGAAGCCATAACTTTCGTAAAAGAGAAAGTCGGGCAAAAGGTGGACCCAGCTCTGAAGAGGAACAGTAAGGCTCCCGAGAATTACTAAAATGCACATAAGCATTGCCCTGGCTTCATTAACAGATAGCGATGGGGATTTGTTAGGGATTTTCGGAATCAGACGGGAGTTTTTTTGCTTCGAACGGGAGTAATTTTCTTGCGACTCAATTGTTTGCAAATATAAGGGCAGCTTGAAAAAGGGGAGGTCCACACTATCTGAAAACCACTCACCACTCAACATGAACTGTTTTCGAAAATTTAGTAATTTATATTACAAGGTAAGTGCGCTGGGGATTTGTTGAGGGAAATTTTTGGCCGAAACCCCTTTTTCTGAGTTTCATTTCGAAAGGGTGAAAGCCTGAGACATCTACTACGGATCTGTTCGTGGAACAGGAGTAGGCAATTTTCCGATGTCCGATACGCTCAGATGTCCGCGATGAGCTCAGCTTGCAGAAGCGAGCAGTCCTAATAGCACCACGTGGGGGAGCAACTTCACCATCACAATTTTCCCCTAAATGAAATCCCTAGATCAAACCACAGAACACGCAAAAAAAACATTTCTGAACGACCACAGACACATCGGTGTTTCGGGGTGGAACATGGACGTCCTCTCACTTCCACAATCGCACCCCTTCCCAAGCACACCAGCGCCACATCTTGCCTTCATCGTGTGCTCAGGTTTCAGCTAAAACTGGCGACCCTGAACTTTGTACTGAGGGGCGTGACGCTTAAAAGGCACTGCGCCCTTTTTGTTAGTATGTTTATGAGAGAGATTCTTTCCCGGGACTTCAAATCTGAGCAGTCTTGAGGATCAGGGAACCTACGTTTAATCAGGGCTACTTGGGGCGTGCAAGTCATGCGCAGGGTGTCTCATGCACAGTGTTATGAAGGATGATCCAAAGTAATGCTCCCGCTTGCTGGAGATACTTACGTGATCTACTGCATGCTACTTGCTAGTGTGTTGGTCCTCTACAGACAAGGAGACGTGAATCTATTCGCTTACAATTGCTCTTGAAATACTCCTAAAACGAATATCCAACCACTTGACTGCGCAGAGTTCTGATTTCCTTGGCACTAATGTTGGCTTAGGGCGTCACAGCACAGTGATGAAAAAAGCACTAAGTTCAGGGCACACCATAGTTGGGGACTCCCCAATAGGGGGTCCTAGTTGGCGGGGCGGGAGCGTCGGAATACCGAACAGCGCAAAAGTTGTCGGTGTGGCTGAGCCCTGGATAGCGAAATTTCGTTCGCAGAGGACCTGGATGTGGAAAAACACAATCAGAGTGATTAATTAACAGTGCTAATAAGTTGACACAAGTTCGTAGGTACTAAGACGAATAAACAGTCCAACTTATAGCCTGGTTCGCTGCTCATGATGGGGCGTGTCCGCGCCACTGCGTTTGGTACGGTGCCAGCCAGTTTTTCTCTTTTTCCTTTCGTCGAGCGGCAGTACCGTATCATATCCTTCGTATCAGTCGTTTTCCAACCATTAATGTCGCTTACCTGACCCAACAACTGGTGAAGAACGGATTTAGCGGCGTGCGAAACGCGACCACGCGGACACCCGCCACGATCAGCAGCGAACCAATGTGTAAACAAGTGCTTAGGCAACCAAACCAGGACCTCTCTGAACTCTATGGACACATCTGCTCGCGTGGACAGGCATTACGTACAAATTACACCATATCACTACCTTTGCGAGGGGGCCTAACGCATGGCGCATTCAGAAATGGAGCTAATGGGCTCTAAGCCGACGATTGCCTACTCCTGTTCCACGAACAGGTCCGTAATAGATGTCTCAGGCTTTCATCCTTTTGAAATGGAACACAGAAAAAGGGGTTTTTCGCGCAGCCAGAAACGTCCCTCAATAAATCTCTAGCGCACTTATCTTATAACCAGTCTGGCTGACGCGCATTTCTGCGCGCAGGGTTAAACCTATGTCACTGATACTTGACAGGATTTCTGTGCTGAGCAGTAACACTAAGCCTAATTCCTATGTTTCCAAAACGGCCCATTTCATCATGTTTCTCCTTTTTAAGGAACACTTGAAAATGTTAGGCTCATATCATATTTCTAAAATCACCATTCGTTGGAAATCGGACAGCATAGCGGTTGGAAGAATTCCGATGGTATTATAAAAATATCGAAATCACAGTGGCTCTGATCATTCCTCACTGGGCAACAACTCCAAACATCCTTTTTTCGGGGAACTCGAGCGTTTAGCGGTGGAAGCAATTCCGACCGCTGAACTGAGGGATTTTGCTAAGGGAAAACATCTTGACTCATTAAGAAGTCGCCCATTCATTCCTTGGCTACGGTGACGTGAGCGGATACGGACTCCCAAAAGCCCTCGTCGGACACTGTCAGAATTTATCTCCCACCTTTAATGTTCCCTAAGTACCGCTGAATTACTTGCTGGAGCACTTCCCAGTGTTGCTATAACTCTGCTGTGGATTTACCTGGCTATCTTATCAGCTGTTATCGATTCCTGCCTGCCACCCACCAATAATGTTCCCATACTACCCCCTATATTACTTCTTGGAACCAATGTCTCGTCGTTGCTGTGGCCGGTGTTATGAATTTGGTGACCCTCGCTTTCTAAGAGCCCCTGTGATATTTTATCGGCTGTTATCAATTCCTGCCACCAACAATATTGTTCTCATCCTGTCCCCTATACTGCCTCTTGGAACTAAAGTCCCAGCGTCGCTGTGACGTGCGTTATGGAGTCAGTGACCCTCGCTTTCTAAGAGCCCTTATAATATCTTATCACCGTTATCAATTCCTGCCATCCACAAATATTGTTCTCATTTCCCCTCAACAAATCCCAGAGCGCACTTACCTTGTATATAAATTACTAAATTTTCGAAAACAGTTCGAGTGTTGGAGTGGTGGAGTGGTTTTCAGATAGTGTGAATGTGACCTCCCCTTTTTCAAGCTCGCCCTTATATTGAAACAATCTGAGTCGCAGAAATTAACTCCCGTATCGAAGCAAAAAACTCCCCCTCTGAATTCCGAAAATCCCTTAACAAATCCCACGCTAATCGTTAATGAAAGCACGCGAACAGACTCATGCTTATGCATCTTTTAGTACATTGCTCGGGAGCCTTACTGCTTTCCTCTTCAGAGCTGGCGGCTCCACCTTATTGCCCGGACTTTCCTTTTTAGCGAAAGTTATGGCTCTCTAAAAGACTGCTTCGGCGCTGTTTGCCGACTGGGGAGAGGGGGGCGCGGGGCATTTGCAGTTTCACCGACTTTACCAATTGACGGGCGAACGCCCTTAGAGAGCTCTTCTCAGTTCGTTGACAGGTTCAACCATCCTTGCTTCATCCATGCCCCTATACTCTCTTAGAACTAAAGCCCAGCGTCCTGTGACGTGCGTTAAGATTGCGACCCTCGCTCCAAGATCCTCTAGTGGTAATCTTATCAGCTCTCATCACTTCATGCCACCTACAGTATGTTCCTGCCCGACCTCCTACATCACTATCAGTTATGAGGCCACATCGCTGTTATGAATAATTATGGATTTCAGCAACAAAATACACAAAAAAATATTCACACACACACACAAAAAAAATACATATAATATAGAGAGAGTTCCTAATTTCAAAACAGTGATCACAAGATGTGTTCCACTTCACCAAAATTACACTTCACCAGGAGGTAAATGGTAAACCAAACTAGTGGAAAAATTTCAAATGCCCCCCCCCCCGCTGTCGCAAACTGCCGACTGCTTCACTAAAGACAACCCGACGCTCGAGTATGTAATGTTCACTCCGTGGTAGACAGCCCCCATACTAGAGAATGTCCCACTCTATTCGTCTGCACAGCGAGCGAGAAGCGAGCTACAGCCGTTGTAAGTTCTAGTTCTAACGCCTGCTCAGTTGGACCGCCTTACTGGCTAGATGTCCTCCGACGGAGGCACTCAGTTGTCTTAGTTGGGGGCGGCGGGCATTGCTAATGCCCATGGATAATTCTACTCCCCTTTATTACAGCTTACTCATTGGAGGTATATACATTCAATTCAATTCATTTCGCGTGGTGAAACGCGTAAGAAGCACGAATGACTCAATTTTCGTGATGCAAAACCTCGAGGCACAAAACGTGCGCTACCGTAATCCGTAATCCCAAATTCAGACATCGCGTTGATAAAATTGCTTTTGCCTTCCAAGAGTTTTTCCTCAGCGTTTTTGCTGTTTTCTTTTTGCCTTCTTTTTTTGCATTAGATGATATCAACTACTGCGAGATGTGATAGCGAGATTTGTGAGCTAGGGGTTGCACAGAGACCGCAGGGAGGTGTGACTGTGAGGGAGCGATTTTGCTTATGTTGGGAGATTACTTATCAGCTACTGTTTCATAATTGGAAAGCAGCTATCCATGGGACTTTTATCGCGGGAGCTGTATTTAAGGGGTATGGGCAAATGCGCCAAAACTACAATCAAAGGAAAAAGGCCCGTGTATTCAGAATTTTCACGCTCGAGGAAATGATAATTCGAGCTCGCATAGCATCTGGCGGATGGATGCCGCACTCGGCCATCACTTGAACTTTTCTCCCGCAGGCACGAACGCAACAGTGGGTGTTGGAGCGCAATAGCCCATGCACTACTGATCACATCCTGTGGATGTGGAAGTATCATCTCGACATGGTTATCGTCAAAACTCTTCAGACCGCTAGGCTGTCCATATTTCCAACGGATGTAAGATGTTTTCAAAAGTGTGATAAGCACTGGGCAAAGGCAATCGTTCACTAATGAGGGGATATAACCGGAGATAGGAAGGTTGAAAATAAAAGCTAAGCTGGAATTCCTTGAAGGTTGCTGCAGATGTACTGTCATTTTTTCAGTTGCACAGGCTTAATCATTAGATGCGCGAAGTGCGCGTCAGCCAGACTGGTGAAAAATAAACCATCTGAGCAGGGAACCAAACTGTCAAGATTCAACCTCCCATCGTTGAAGTCGTCTCACTGAGGTGGGTGTCTAACGCTTTTCATTTTCTTGAGTGTGAACATGTCAAGGCAGGGGAGAGTTTGCAATATGTTAACGCGTTGCAATGCGTCGACTTTCCACAAATTGATAACATTGTGCTAGCTAAAAGAAGCAAGCACATCAGTTAGCACAACACTAAAATTTCTTGGGTGTCTTACAAGTAAGAAAACAACGCAATTTTCGACAAAGTTGTGTCCACACTTACCCTTTGGTTCTGTTTAGACCAATTTAGTTCACTACTCTAGAAATGCCAATAAGCCGGTCACATGTCGGACTTCTGTAGAAACGCTGCAATATACGTTTGAATAAATGAACACTTATGCATATCTGATAGAAGCATATAATGAAAAACCCGAGTTTAAATAGGACTTACTCGAGACCAAAACATTCGGATTTAGCCACGACGTTGAAATGTTGACCAATTGCAGTGCTTTACGAAAGGAATTTAGTTCAACCAAAGAATACACACGAAAAAAATCTGAAAGGGTTCAATAGCATTCGGCGGTTGATTGACGCTTGTAAAGTCCATGAAAACTAATCAGAAATAGGGATCAACAAGTGGATTAGTATGATCTCTCTCATAATGCAGGGATCAGAAATTTACTTTGAGTTATGTTTTGAAACACGATTTTCTGCTGTGTCAAGACCCAAAACTAAATTTCTACATTTCCAGCATGACTGATATTGTTTTTGCACGGAAGTATGGACACTTTCGGACAAGGCGTGCTGCTTACTTCATTTGAACAGGCGGCTGCTGAAGTTTTGGTAGCTTCTGGTGGAATATTGTTACAAAGCCACGCCTCCTCCATTTCCAGAACAAGAAGTGCACAGGGTGACAGGAAAATGCGAGTCCGTTCTCTTCTCCTTTTCCTTGCATTCAAATCACGCGAGCAGTTTGTAGCATTTTTACGTACGGGCTAACAATTCGAGTTTGGTTTATTGCCATTATGCGACCATTCATAAATTGTGAAGATTGTGCAGCTGGCCACATTTGGGAGGAGAGCTTTGTCACTTACGTCAATTGAAAGTTTCGCTCCACACTGAATAGGAAAATTTTCGTTAAAGGGAAATCAAAGATAAACTTGACTTGAAAGAGAAGCACAGCCGTTTGCGATTAGCCAACATATGTACGGAAGCCCCATTACTCAATAAAAAAAACTGTCAGAAATGAATGTATCAAAACTAATCGCAAAGAGTGGGAGTTGTTCTTGTGAGGGTCTGAAATATCGCGAAGACCCCTTCAAGAGAATGGTTTCAACCTCCCATGGAACTTTAGAAGAATACCCACGCCCATCGATGGAGTTTGGAATGCTGGTTCAAAAAAATGAAGACCTAATGTGCTACGGAAATTCCCGAGGCAAGCCAGAAGCGGTCAGATCTGCGGAAAATGGCGTGTTGGCGTATAAGCAATAAGCCATGCCGTTCACTGTAACGGTAGCGTGGTGGTAATGCTCTCGCGTCGTAAGCGAAGCTAGATAGGTTTGCTCCTTGTAGATGCAAGAGCTTTTAGCTTTAACTCCAGTAGGAGCTTTTGTTCCGCTTTCCATCCTCCAAATAAGCCCAAATAAGCGTCGAGCGTAGAACGAGCGGGTCAAGTATTCGGCGCGGAAGATCAAATGAAGACTCGGGCATTACTCACCTGTACAACCTAATACCTTGAAGTTTGCGTTAAAAAGTCAATCAGGTTAGAAATCAATGCCCGGTAATTTGAGCATCTGGGACCTTTGTGGTAGAGGGACTAAGCGTTTCCGCGCCAAAGGTCGAATATCACACACATTTGGCGCGGAAACGCCTAGTTTTGGAGTTGGCGATAACGTCGAAGAAGCACACGGCACCGGCTACTGTAACACGGGCGCTTCCGTACAGAGCGAGTGATATATTCGTATCCAGGGACTGAAACTATCAGAGTGAGGAAGCGTTCAGCAGACGGTTCAAAGGTTTTTGTGATTCACTATGTTTCGGCTCTGTCCGCTATGGAGCAGGCCCCAAGCCTTTTCGCGCCAAATGGATGTAATACCCGTGTTTATGGGTCAGATTACACCTGGGAAGGATTTCTGATTGGATGTATATTTCGAACCAAATTTCAAGGTATAGTCGTATAAGTTGTACTGTCTAAATCTTCATATAGTCCGCGCCGAATCTTGACCTACACGCACTATGTCGACGCTTGAAATGACAAAAAAAATAGAATAGGAAATTCCTTGTGAAAGCTTAATATTTACTGGAAGTGTGAAAAAAACTAGACCTCAAAGAAAGGTGCCAAGTAAAAAGGGCTCACGAGATGTACCAAGCGAAGAGGTATGCCGCATACAGGAATTGCTGTGGTAAATTAGAAGAGTTCACAACTGAACGTAAGCTTAGCGACTGAATCACAATCAGATGAAAACCTCACAAAAAAACCAAAAGAGTGACCAAGAAGAGGAACCCATCACGGCGATGCTGTTACCGAAAGGCACCATAGTTCAAAACGGATATCGTCGTAGAAGATGTAAATTGGGGTTCAACGAAGAAACGGAGCAAACTTCAGATGATCCTCAATATGATTGGAATCCCTTCATGATGGAAGATATCGAAACGCAGCGTACCTTGACTGTTAATGCTCCATTCGTTTTTCCTTGTGGGGCAGTCTAGTCCTATGTGGAGTAGGACTACAGTCGGCGCCCTTCAGATTACAAACCATCCTGCCTCTTATCAGTAATGTTAAACGATGAGGTGTTATCACAGACTCTTTTATATGTCAGAGAATTGGGGAAGTGTATGCTATTAAAACCGTCAGAAAAATATGTTAGAAACAGTAAATACTTCTAAACAGCGAACATGTTTCGGGCCCCTTAACCTTTCAAGTTTTCGTGTTTACAGGAAAACGTGTATAGAATGGTATGGCTGACGCAATAAACAGCAGATTCACTCATGAAGAAAAATTATCCACAAGGGACACTCTGACAATCGAGTCTACGAAAACCGGTGTCCATTATAGACGAAAAACCGTTTCTCACCGAAAGCGATCTTTATGAATTCGACTCTATGCGCTACATTAACTAATAGAGTAGTTATGCTTATACATATTCTAGATAGTAGTAAGCCAGAAGTATCCCGCCGAACGACAATGAAGTTTATATTTGAAGCGAGGAAATCTCATCGTGAAGTTGACAAACAAGCACTCCTCGAACTGATATAATTTTCTTCTCAATCGATTTTAGCAGCACCGTGAGGAGTCGCATTTTTTGAAGCTCTTGATATTCCGTTCCGAATACACTTTGAAAGGTTTGAAATGGCACAATTCCTTGACAATGCTTTGTCATGTTGCTCGAGCAACTCAAGTCAGCGACTTCTCGATGTTCAATGAACCGAAGAGACCAGTGGACAGAGAGCAACTAAAACTTTTGCAAAGATACGATTTTCTCCCTAGGATGACGTATCGGTCTTTCAACGCACGACGACTCCGATCGGCACGATCATCATCGAAGATCTGATGTCGCAACCAGAAGATCAAGTACGACGTCATTCCGACTGAAACGAGAGATCGCCCGCCATCACCGCCGTAAACGAGAATGGAGAAAACTTCCTCGGAACATGCGATAGCAGAGCGTTGCGGTGTCGGGCGTCCTCGTCAACACGCACTTTCGGCCATGAACATTCGCGACTCGTATGAAAGCTTCTGACGACGCCGATCGGACCGTGCGCATATCCTCTATCCACCTTCCCTCACCTGCCTGTTTTGCGATTGAGCAAGAGCGGTTTAACGCCAGCTTTGACAAGCTTCGTCGCCTACGACAAACAATCAACGACGACGAGGATGAGCGCTAAGCGTTCTATCATGGAATTGTGAGAAGATTCTACAGGTAAGATCATACTTCTCAAGGTCATCGCGGCATATTTCAACGCTAAGATCGACCAAGAAGAACTTTATCGAGCTCACGAATGGATAGAATTGGACAGCGCTGAAAGGCGTTGAGATCTATCATAATCGTACCCACACCACCATGGTAACTCGCGAGTTCCAGAAGCCTTACTCTCTACGTAGACATGGATCTCCTATAGCCCAAGTTCCATAACGAGATCGACACATCATCTTCAATCGAAGTTTTGCCTGACGATGCCACCGTTGTTCCAAGTTCTATACAGGGGATCGACACCATACTCCTTCCGCGCGAGATTCCGCTTTTCGTCGGAGAAGAGAGTTCGCAAAGTTCAAAAGCAAAGCCCAAGACCGTCATCAACTGGTCACTTCACTGTCTTTGCTGCTCTGGAGCATTCCAATCATCGACAACTATCTCGACGAGTGAATTACCCATCCGGTTCCGTTCTTTCCCATCTGTCGCATCACCCTCTGACCTGCTCGCTCGACAAAAGTCAGAGAGTCCAAGATTAACACCAAAAAGCGTCTATCTCGGACAGCTCTCGGGCTATTCGACCAGCGTGGAGCGCAACCGAGTCCGCAGGCAATTACCAGCTGGCGTCTGACGCAACGCTATCGACCAGACAAGCTCATAAGGTATAGACCTCAAGGAGACGAAGAGCCTTACCCACAGTACTGTTGAAGCCGCAGAAGCGGAAGATGCCTCGCAATACCGCGCCGGCGACTTCGGCTAAACATGCAAGAACCAAAATGGACCGGCCCTCAGACAGTTCCGGATCTGCGAACAATCACCGCATCCATTAAGTGCAATGAAAAGGGTACTCACGACTCTACCCTCCACGTCATCTGCCACTATATCGCTTGTGAGCAAGAAAAGTATACCGTCGCTCTTCCGCGTCATTCTCCTCCCTCTCCCTGACAAGTCGATCATGCCATCTCAGTCTGGTGAGAATCGTACGGCAGCCCGGGTCCCGATAGGATTCATACCCGAACATCTCTGCAAGCGGAAGTCGCTTGCGCCAGTTCTGCGTCAAAACTCTGCTCGACTCTCACGCTGCTACCCTAGTCGGAATGCAGGTACCCACCCGTAGGAAAACCAGAAGACTGTGTTTGCTGTAACAAGAAGGGAGACCTGACGACAAGTTGGACAAATTATCGCCCATCTGCTCGGCAATTATCGCCCATCGCCTGCTGTCTGGCAGTCTACAAACTTTTCACACGATTCATCCTAAAACAGGATTCGCAGAAAACTAGACGAAGGACAGCCATGAGCAACAGGGTTTCGGAGAGGATTCACCACGATTGATCACACCCCACACGTTACGAAGCTTATTGAATTGTCGCGAGAGTACAAGATGCCGTTATGTCTCACATTTATCGACTTGAAAGAAAGTCTTCGACTTTGTTGAGACAAAGCGTTTATCGAATCGCTTGGCAGCCAGGTTATTCCTACTCAGTAGATCGAGATTCTTCGTGAGCTCTACAGCAACTTCACGACGCAAGATCTCCACCATTCTACAAGAGATCATCATCGATGTAAGAGAAGAGTCCGACAGGGCGACACCATCTCGCCCAAGCTCTTCAGCGCCTCTCTCGAGAACATCATGCCAACTGAATGCTACAACTACACCATCTCCGCTTTGCTGACAGACATCATTTGATAACATATAGCATTGATAGCAAAACATCCCAGCAAGCGAAACGAAATGCTGGCTGATTTCGAGCTGCGCGTGTGGAAAAACTCACGGCTGAACGTCCCCTAACGAAGACGATGTTCATGAGAAACGGATTGGTATCTGATGCCCCATTCACGCTCACGGAACGACTATCTCTGAATGCTCCAGCTATGTGACCTGGGTTGTGAATATCAATATGAATGAACGACTCAGCACCAGAGCTGAGCAGGAGTAAGCGAGCCGGCCTGGGAGCTTCAAGAACCACGACGAGCTAGCGATAAGACCGAAATACAGCCAAGTCCAGCTGCCCACCACTTCGATTCCGCGGTCTTTCCTGCCTTGACGTACGCCTCAGAGACTTGGACTCTACGAAAGCAGGATGAACATGCGGTTGGCGTTATTCAACGCGCCATTAAATGGGCGATGCTCGGAGTTTCCCGCTATACGTAATTGAGAAAGGGAATCCGAAGCTCCGCACTAAGCCGACGATCGAAGATCAGAGACGCCGCCGCATTTGCCAAGGTTTCGAAGATCAGGTGGGCCGGGCACGTCATGCGTTTCGAGGACGACCGCTGGACCAGAGCGATCACCTACTAGATTCCACGGGATGTCAAGCGAACGCCTGGACGACCGCCTATGCGATGGCCAGACTTCTTTGTGAAAGCTCTGAACGAATGGTATGAAGTTCATCGTGTCCCTCGAGCAGAGAGAGTCCATTGTGCAACTCTTGCACGCTGCAGGGACGAATGGAGACGTTGCTGTGCTCCCGTTGACGCTAGAGGAACTCGATGGTCAACGGGAGCACAGGTGATACAGGTGATACAGGTGATGATTTTCTCGTTTCCACAAGTTCTTTTGGTTTCTTGGTTGAGTAGGGCTTAGCGTTATCTTGCTGAAAATCGCGTTTCGCCATATTGCAAACGGGTGTTTCTTCTCCTTCTCGTAAACGCGGTACTGCAACCAACAGTAGATCACAGTATTTCTATGTTGAACATTCTGAACAATTTAAAAGCAAGTTAGAAGTATTCTTCACAGTTCCGTTAGAAGTAAACCATGATCAGCTCGCTTGATTGATGCTGACGTGAGACGTATGCAAATGGCACTGCTGAGCCCATGTCTTTGCCTGATCGCGATTGACAATCTGATTGGTGGACTTACTTAGGAGGTCGTATGGAGCGCTTTTCAAAAACGCTTTTAGGCATGTGGTACGAGCACATGAACGGAATATAAGACAGGGTGAATTCGAACGCCTTTGAGAACACCAATAAAAGAGTGGAAACTTGTGGGAACTTATTGTTCTCGAGCCTCCTTGCGCTCTAATTCATCGCAACATTCACTTTTGGCTTTCTTGAAGCCATATGTATATGCATGTGTATTGATCTAACTGGGAAAATGCCATTAACGGACATATTCTAGACCTACAGACAGTAATACCCCATGAGTCAGTTTGTTTCACATAATATAACCTTAAATATCATTAAGGAAATTACGGCTGAAACTTGGTTTATAAGGGTTGATCATAGCTTTGATCACGACACTTACTTCTGAATACGGTGCAGTTCATCGCCAATTTGGAGCCACATCTATCTCCCGCCGAATGCATTATCGTACTCTCACATGGGGTTATTCTACTAGCTATCCCACTAGCTACTAGGCTATTCTAATAGCTACTCTAAGCGCTATTCTAGCGCCTTACTGCTTCGACGCCAAAAAGTGTCAGAATCGTGATCAGGACCATTGATTTACCTGGAAACGAACTTTTGATTAGAAATTTTTTGACTTTCTTGAGCTTGGTGCTTGTTCCCACCAGTTCCCCACTATTGAAGTCGGATTCGGCTTCGTTGAATAACTTCCCTATTCGATGATATACTGACAATAGCGATTCATTTGATTGGCAAATGACGGTAAATTAAATTAAAAAAAGGAAATTTAAAGATGGAATACTCTGTCCACCATGGCCGACCAAAGGTTTGCTAGAACTCGAAAAATTGAACAAAGGTCGTGTGTAGATGTAATCGCTAGTCCTGACCATGATTTTGAGACTTGCTTTTGGTGTCGACGCCATTCTCGCGAGCGTTGAATAGCCCGATCGTGCGAGCTTTGACAAATTGAGGAGAAGAATTTTTGAAGAACTCTTAAGTTTTTTGTGCATGCCTCCGTCAGGAAAAGAGACTCACTTAAATAAGAATCCAAGAATAGAAAATTGCAGAAAAGCAAAATTTTGCTGTTGTGGGGATCCGAAGCAACAACCCACTTCGGACATTTCCAGAAGTGTCCAGAAAAAAATGAATCTCGATTTGACTGCACTTGCAAGTGCCCCACCTGATGCGGAAACAGGCCACATCGTTGCTGGGGAATCCCCGCCAGGGAGGGGGGTCGTATCCGGCCGCCAGGAGAGGGGGGAGCGTATTTGAGCTGTGAAAAATTTATTGTGATAGTTGATTTTTCTAGCTCCACGGACGTTGTAAAGGGGGGGGGGTCGTACTTGCTCATTGTTGGGAGATGCTGGTCGTATTTACTTTCCGGCCTTTCTAGAAGTGGTGGGAGTGGTGGGTGACTTTTCATGATTTTCCTGTTTCATGCGTACTATATATAGAGACTCTCGCTCTATTCACTGTTGTTACATTATCATTATTGTAACCTTTATGAACATTATCATTTACTCGTTCCATTGTACGAATAGTCTTGTAAGCTTCAATATCGTTATCAGTAGGCTGATCTGAGCAACTGTAAAGGTTTCTCGCACAACATTCGCTTATCATGTTTATATCTCTTGCAAATACCAGCATGCTCCGCCCACTTGACCTGCATAAAAGGAGCACTTGTGAGCCGAGCTTCATAGTTTAGTTATTTCTTATTCGGTGCTTTCAGATAAACATTTAATTACCCAAGTTTGAGTTTGGGGCTAGAGTCACCGACGACGCTATACAACCCCTCCCCGCTCGACAGCAAAATTTTTGGGAAAGTAGGGAAGTTCTTGGGAAATTTTGGAAAAAGTGGCAGGAAGATGGGGGAAAATCTGAGAAATGGTAGAAGGGAGGGGCCGTATTGTCTCGCGGCTTTTCCTGTTTCACATGTGCTGTTTACCCTCCCCCCCCCCGCTCGACGGTGAGGAGGGACAGAGGGACGGAGGGGATGGTATGGACTTGACTAAAATCTCCAACCAATGATGTGTCTTGTGCGGAAAACCGTTTTCAAAGGGTGCTCGATAGTTTTAACGACCTCCCTGGTAGGTTTCAGTGCGAGGTCATCGTGTGCTTTTGAAAGTAAACCTTCAACGGATTAAATAGCAGTTGGCAACGGATCTCAACTCTTATACTGGCCTGCGCTTCGGTCCTTCAATCCTTGCATGTCCTTTTGGGAACAACTCTTCGTCCAACTGAAGCAGAATATTCAACACAGTTCGATAAGATTAGATTCTAACGAATGGTGAGGGGGTGACGACCTGACTCAAGGTGCGATGTTGTAAGCAGTTCGCAATTCTTCGACTCCGATAGTTGTCCAGACTGCTTCGGCTTCGGCAAATCTATATCGTAATCGCTCCCGTTTAAGCGTTCGAACCACTTATCAACAGCTATCTTGCACACAACACCATATCCTTGAGCTTTGTATATCTCTCTGGCAACATTTCGGTATGTCAGGTCTTCGATCGACAAAATAATGATGTTCAGGATCTAGACAGCGAGCAGGAAAAAGCACACAGTAGAAGTAGGAAAATATTGCAAAAAATTGTGCGCTAGCTTTCATCTCGCTAACCAGTGGTTCTCCACAAAATCACCTCACGCTTTTTGTCAATTAGCACTTCATATACCTCGAAACTCCAGATATTTGAACAGCAGTCAACCTCAGTGATGAGTGGAAGATCTTCTGCTGTTGTTTGTACAGACAAAATGTCAGATGTTAGAGTAATGAGGACGGCGAAAGGACCAGCATACTCCTGAATTTCAACATGTGACTGCGTAAGCATTGAAAATGAAATGTATACGTAATTAGTAAATACGAATCCTACAAGAAGTACAGCCACTCTCTGTAGACTCAGCCGCTTGGAACAACTGTTGACCGTAAGTTGGCCCGGTGCCATACCCTAAAAGAGCCACTTCTAGGATTATTTTAGAGGTTTTCGATTATTTGCATGTGCAGTTTTAGATAATGAGTAATGATAAAATTCAGAGCGAACTTGAATTAACCTCCAAAAGTGAACCCATTACTGGTGTCTGAAGCTTCCGACGCGCTTATTTTCCTTTGTGGAGAACCACTTTCAGTCGACAATGCAGAAGATGACAAAGGTGAGCAGGACTGCGTAACTGAACAGTAGGAACTCGTCGAAAATTCTTCCATCGGTCGAACCGATATTCCAGAAGCCTATATCTAGTTAAACAAACCAGAGTTGACTCTCGAACGGAATCCGCTGTCCTCATCGTCCTCTTTATAATTTTTGCTCGGAGTGAACATATAGAAAGGATCAATGTCCAGGGGAATGGACGACCTTGAAATCGCATAGATCAGATTCGAACTGTTGTGTATTCAGGAAATTTTTAGAGAAAAAAATCCCGCATCACTAGCCGAGATGTCAGCGAATATCATCCTGTACGCTCCATAGATGGCACATGAAAGTGATAGCTCTGATAGCTCTACTACTACTCATCGTGCCATATGGAACAGAAGGGAAACCCCACTCAATTCTCTAGGACCAAATTCTGCTCACTTTCCTAGAATCACAGTGCGTTTGTATGGAGTTATGGTGAAGGATCTTGAGTATGCACCCATGTGCACCGAAATCTATATTACGCTAATGCACAGACTGCCTAACCCCCCCCTACTAATGACTCTGTATGATCGCTTCGTATTTGTCATCCAAAACTGCTCTTACTTTGTTATTTCATATGCAGCTATTCGTTTTATATGCAAGTGCAACAGCTGCCTGCCTTTATCTTACCACTCAACATAAGCTGATTACTCTATTAGCTGCAAATAATCGACCATGTTTTTCTCTCTGTCTGTGTACATGGGCAACGCCTCTTCACCAGTAATTCCGTATTGGCTTTTTTCCAAGTCTAGCAACTCTTTCAATTTTTTCGTCCTGATAGCTACTGTTCAAAGCGACACTTCGCGTTCTAGTTCCATAAATGCTCAGCTATAAGCACAACTTTTTACTCCAGACGGAACTCGAACCTGAATCCCACTTTCAGGGCGAGTGCGCTATCCGTTATGCCGCCAAGGCCGCTCTTACCCTCTCGTTTGACGGCTTTTATGCTGTACCCTTACAGCACACACATTTAACTTGGTGAGCTGGTAAGCCGTTTCGTAAGACATCAGCAGTGAGCCATGAGGCTGAAAACTTTACAAGGCTTTTGTTGTTCTATCATTAATGGTGCTGTTTAACGTCACAGTTCGCTCCCCGAAAGTTTTAACTAAAATGTTGGGTTGTGAGCAGAAAAGCCGATCCCAAAGCGGACTTGAACATGTACCTCACTCTTGCCGGCCAAGTGTGTTACCGGAACTTCACCAAAGCACCCCCTTCCCTCCCAGCTCAATGGCTGCAAGACTTTTGCATGAGAAACATTTAGCTGAGACGATGAGAGACGTTTCTGGTGGCGTTTCAGATGACGCACTGCCCGAAAGCGGCACGTGCGGGTGCGATTTCCGCCTGGAGTCTAGAATTTGCCCATGAGTCAACATTCTTGTGGCAACTAATACCTCTATATAATAGTGGCAACGAATCATCGAAATTGCGACCGCCCCCCATGGCGGGCCGTCTTACAGAAGCAGGAACGTCTGCGGGCGATCCCACTGGTATTGTCACGGATCGCGACTCTGGTCGCCGAGCGGCACTGCGCCTGGGCTCTGTGGTGCTCTATCGCCAAAGCCGCAAGCCGCGATACGCGCTATGGGAAGCCGCGTCACGGCCACGCGCCCAGTTGGCGCTATAAAAGGCGGCTCGTCACTCCGGTGCCGCGATGGTGCCTGGATTGGCAGCATGATCGGGTATGCTCCCACTGGGCGGAGCATTGGCTGCGGCTCGCACTCGCAAGGCCCGAGGGTGCGATCGGCTTGAGCTGCGGAGGCAGCACAAAGAGTGCCATTGCCGCAGACGTCTTCCTATTAGTCAGACGGATGGTCGACTCCGTGAGCTAGCAGGACGAAGAAGAGTAGGACATTATCTTGTGAGGATAAGAGACGCAATAAATGTGAGTCATTATATATTTGTCTAGAAGTCACAAGTAAGGATGATGGGAGCGCCAGGGCAAAGGGTGCGAGAGAACGCTGTGGGTTCTAGGTAGTCTGTACGGGTCTCAGCAAGTATTGTGTGGGATGGTAGCCGTCGTAAGTGGATAATGCGCTCTGGGAGAGGTCAGTAGGCTCCCTGGTCGTAGCCCTCGTATCGTGGGGGAGGGGAAACGATACGGCCCCGTGGAAGCCCGCATGACAGGCGCTTGGTCCCGTGCTGGGTGGCGGGAGGACATCGAGGACATCGACATCGACACGACACGAGGAAGGGCAGCGGCGAAGAAGACTCTGACATAGTGGTGGTAGTAGGCAATTCCCCGAAACGTGCTTGCATGAGCCCGGCTCGAAAAAAGCCCAGGCGACGTGCCTTTTCCACTTCGGAATACGCAAAACGTCAATACGCTGAAGCTCAACATAGTCGAGACACTGACATTCAGCAACGAAAGGATAGTCCACATCCACATCCGCATCACACGCAAAGGATAGTCCACATCCGCGTGCAGATGAGTCCGCGAGCCTTAAACAGCAACTGAAAGATACAACGAAATTGGCCCGCCAGAACTACTTGGCAAGCTTGAGAAGAAACAAACCCCATACATGGCAGAGATTCCTACCAGAGAAGTCGACAAAGTCCACTCTGTACGTTCTGTTTAGCCGTAGGAAAGCATTATCCGGACGCTTGCCCGGTACATCCCGACGTAGCCACCAGAAGGAAAACAGTCAGAGACGCAAATTCATGCGAAATCTGTGTCCTTCCGCCTCTACTACATAACAAATGCCCACGAGCAGGAAAACCATGTAGGCACCGTGGCGAAACCGATCATTGCGCAGCCTTGTGTGTGGAGCCGGAGAGAGCTGCGGATATCAAAAGAAATTGCAGAACACAGCCAGAAACTTAAAGAATACGAATTCCGCTTAGAACTCCTCAGAACAAGAATGAAGCAAATGAAACAACATCAGGCACACCTGGCCAAGTGCCAAAAACACACTGATGCTCAACTATCACCTATGCGCTGCACACATCGCGCATACCTGGCCCGAGCGCCAGAAAAAACACTGATGCTCAACTATTAACGGTGCGCTGTACGATATCGCACACACCTGGCCCGAGTGCCAGAACCACGCCGATGTCCGTTCGTGATGCACTCCATCGTGTACTCGACTGGCCCGTAGGCCAAAAAAGGTTAGTGTCAATCTACACATCGATTAGTACAGTAGGAAATATAGTCAATCACATATATGGACTCGCACATGCCAGGAGTAGGAGCGACGAAATATGAGCGGAGAACAAGTGAGCGAAGACCTCGGATTTTTTATTTCAGTTGTTTTTCATGACAGTCACTTCCCCTTTTGTAGAAGATCCCTCTGGGTCGGGGGGAGTAGCGACAGTTCGCGATTTTAAGCTAGTTTCTTAGTGATGTGTTGTAAGGTGTTGTGTTTCTTCTGTTTAGCATTAATCTCTTTCATTTAGGGTAATGCATGCCCATGCTCTGTGCAAGCATGGTTAGCTTTTATGTGATGCGGTCGCGTTCGAGCCTCTCGCGAAGCCATACACACACCACACACACTCTCTCTCTCTCTCTCTCTCTCTCTCTCTCCCTCTCTTCTTATAAGCATACAGTCCCGCCTCGGAGAAAGCTCGGAGGCGACAGTGCCTTCTCTTTGGCAGCACAGCTGCCTCTCTCTCATAGTTTTATACTTTATGCTACCTTTAGTTTATACTTTATTCCTTTTTGGGCAATGTTTAATTACCCAAGTTTGAGGGATAAAAGTGGTGTGTGTGCCGTGATCATCTTGTTCTGGTATATCCTCATATTACCTATTCACGCGTGGCAGGACATTGAGGGAA
The DNA here is from genome assembly GCA_036418165.1 of Cooperia oncophora. NCBI lineage: Eukaryota > Metazoa > Nematoda > Chromadorea > Rhabditida > Trichostrongylidae > Cooperia > Cooperia oncophora. Next base: position 186,255 of record MU966617.1, read on the forward strand.
ACGTAGCATCCAACTTACACTCTTCACGTTCGTTTATGAAGCACAATCATTTGACGGAGAGCGGCCGAAACGGTATTTCTTGAGGCTAGCAAAATTTGTGAGGCGTTTTCTTCACCAACACACATAGTTATTTGAGATCACTCAGGCGATTCGTTATTCTAGGCAAGTAAGGAGTCTCAATAGTTCTATTGACTGTTATCATTTTGAAAACGGCAGCAGATCACGGCTCAGCGTGTCTTTCACAACAGCCGGCAGTGCAATGCGGTTCACCACCTCAAGGTGGCACACTTGCTGCCCGCGATGCTATACACGAAACATCCATCCAGAAACCTCGTTCAGGGGCCTGCAGATGAAATGACTAAACAAATACAAAATCATATCAGAGCTACCAGACTTCCATCTCTAAGATATTTTTGTTTTTTTAAGTGTCCATATACCCTTGGTACGAAGGAGCTTTTCCCAGTAATAATATGATGTGAAGTCGCCCAGAAGATGCTGAGAAGTAAAGTAGTCTAACAAGCGAGGTATTTCAGGTCGTGGCGCGCTTTTAGGAAGTGGTTTGTTGCTTGTTGTAGGGGTTCATACAAGGATCACAAGAATGGGTTTCATTTTTGCTATGAGTTTCTCGGGAAGTCAAAAACTATGTGACAAAGATTCGACAGGAGTGGGGGTTTTAGCTAGGTAAATCGGCTCCGTTCTGATTGAAACTTCGAGCGTGCATAGTTTTTGAGATGTCTGTTAATTAAGCTTCGGAAATAGTTTCAAATAAAGTCGAATGTAAGTATCATGTATAACACACTTGGCATGCACCGACGCAACAGTGATGTTTTTGTTGGCGGTCCCCTCATGCTCACTTCGGCGGATCGGATGATGCAGCGAATTACCCGATGGATACTGGATGGAACGACATCACGAGACTTTGTGGATTGGATCCTCCTCGTAGCAAATTTTTTGATTTTGTCAACTTCCTATTTGTTTCATTCGTTTTTCTGTGTGTCTAGCAGTGAAAATAAGCCAAGTGCATGCCATTTGAAGCCGTATTCTTCATTCTGATACCTTACAGGTGAGCTCGATTGTGTGGAGAAGCCTGCTTCCGGGAATGTTCTCGTCTGGTTACGTTGAAATTCTTCTTCATTGATGAAGAAATCTTAAAACTGTGGCAAAATCCGATCCGTCGAGTTATCTGCCGACAGTGAGCTTGAGGGGACCGCTCACAAAAACATCACTGTTGCGTCGGTAAATGCCAAGGGTGTTACTACACGACACCTACACATTGACTTTATTTTGAGCCATTAAGCCTATTTATCGAGCATCTCACAAACTATGCATGCTCGAAGTTACAGTCAGAACGGAGTATATTAAGATGTTAAAATCGCCCATTTTCGTCAAACTGTTTTCATTCAGTTTTTGACCTCCGCAGAAACGCATAGCAAAAATGAAACCCATTCTGTGATCCTTGTATGGACCCCTACAACAAGCAACAAACCGTTACCAAAAAGCGCGCCACAACCTGAAAGACTTCCTTTGTAAGGTCCCGTACCCGAGGATTCGAATAGTTAAGGTCTCATTTCGCCAAAGTCGAAGTAATCTTGTAAAATCAGAATGTGGGGTGTCCACATACAACTGTTACGCACTGTAGCTTGCTGCATGTTGTGTGGATTGAATGAAAGTGAACTGAAGTGAAAGTCTTCTTTTTGCTACGCGCTCCTCGGAATGCCCAGGAAAGGATGTGAAGTATTGATGGTTCGAATGTCATATAGAGGGAACCGTTTGTTGAGGGAGAACTGGCCGGAGGCATCCGAATCCTTCAACAAGACAGTGAGACATCCTGATTGAACTCCACACGAGGTTGTTAATTGACCTTTATTGGCCTACGTTTCAGCGGGATCGCCTCCTTCAGAGCCTGAAAAGGGTCGAAGCAATTTATGACTACCCGACCAGACGTTTCCACTACCCTGCTAAAGTTTGAGTACATTACAGGACATCACCTAATTGTAAGAGGGAGCACTCACCGCAACACAGTCCGATCTTCGAGACCAGCGAGCCGGCAGCAGGACCTCCTCGGACTGCTCCTCATTCAGGGTCACTCTTGGAAGGTCATCCTTATGCATATAAGGTCTCAGCTCCCGCGTTATTGTGACGCATTCTCCCCTCTGGTTCATTTTTGGATTGCTGACCTCGATCCAAAATGCCTCCGGGTTTTGCGTGCGATGACTGCGATTCTCGCGCCAAAACTCCGACCTCGACCCCAAAATCGTCCCCGTCGTGGGCTTGATCCCTGTGTGCCCCTAAGGCAGTCGACAAACGTGAACTACTTCTGCTGTCCAGGCGCTCCTTCACCCTCACGCTGATCGGCCTTGATGCTTCACCGATGTGCTCATCCGCGCGCTGCAACAGGTGATCTTAAAAACTATCCCCCAGATGGTACAGTCGCCCTCTCTGCCAGTCGGGCATGCTATGCAATTAAAGGTTGTACATAAACGGTCGTATAGCCGATTCCTAACCAGACGACGTTTCAAATGTGGGTGACACATTTATGACCACTGTGTTTTCCAAGCCAGACCTCCCCAAGCACTTCCTGATGGAAGTGCTGACTTCCTCAGAGACGTAGGGTAAAATAAAAGGGACTTTTTCGTCCAGCAAATCGCAACCACGTCCGCTATTAGCGCCACTATTTCTGGCTCTGTGGAAGGTCGCTGGGGCTTCGTAGCCATTGAGGGCGGCAATTTCGCGTGCCAGCCTTGAGGACTCCTTTCGCTCTTTCTCTCCCAAACAAACTTCCGCACCTGTATGGAACATGTTCCTCACGACAGCTCGCTTGGTCTGCAGAGGGTGAGCGGACTGACAGTGGACGATAGTGTTCTTAATGCTAGGCTTACTATACCATTTCGTAGAAAGCGTGCCACCCTGAATCTTCACCTGGATGTCTAGGAAGGGTAGGCAGATGTAGCCAAATTTCGGATGGTTTTTCCCGTGCAAGCTTAAGGTGCTCAGACTACGTGTTGAGAGGCTCAAAGCACGTGTTTTTTCTTGAGAAATAACGAGGAAAGTTCTTGGCAAACGCAAGTTTTTAATTTTTCAGTGCGTACATATTTGTTCAGCTATAAGGCTGCGTTTATATTTTGCGGCAGCGTACGCTAGCGTACTCTAGTCGTTTCCAGCGTTCGGCAACGGCGTGGCAACGGAAGGATGGATATCGATCTATAGGGGGCCCAAAAAAGTCACTTCGACCAAGTCATATATCAGCAAAGTTTCCGCTGCCTAGACAGAGGACGCGGATACGAGTACCAAGGCGGAAGATACCCAAGATGTTCCTCTAGGAGCTAGCGCTCGCCTACCACCTTCATGTACACCAAAATATGAAGTCATCTCCAGTCGCAGTCTGACTGGAGAAGACCTTGAATTCATGTCACCTCCAAACAGCTTCTCGTATGAAGTCACCCATGGATGGACTGAAGGTGAGCGCTGGCGGTTACATTAAGCAATTCATGAAGAATGTCCTCCTCACAGGTCCCTCGCACCTTCTTGGAAACTTTGTACTGCTACAGCATTAAGTGCCACCACATGAAATCGAAGGGCGTTGGAGAAACACTCGCCCACTTGGAATGGAAGGGGGCTGAGTACCTAAAGAAGATGGAATATCCAAGTAGGTCACCTGACCTGAATCTCCTCAATTACCCGGTACGGGCGGAGTTCAATAAGGTGGTCCACGGTGGAGGAGAAATCGACTATCTCGCTGATCTCAGGCACCCATCGCGGTCGCGTGCCAGAATCTCTCGATGGCGCTCGTCCAGAAGGCTGTGGCGAAGTGTCATGATAGTATTTGATATGCTCTTTAATATGTTGGTAAAAACGTCCGATAATATTTCATCAAATTGTAACTTATAGCGCCTCGAAAGTCAATGAGGAAAAGTGACTTTTTTTGGCTCCCCTTGTAGTGTCGCCAGCGTACGCTAGCGTAGCGACGGCAAAGGAAGCATACGTATCGATTCAGAGTTTTTAGGTATGTACCATTTTCACTTTGAATTTACCACTTTTCAAATCAAATTCACCACTCTTTTTAGACCGGGCATCACCGATCAGATCACGCCAGACACCACTGCGAGCCCCGCCCCGACGGCCACGCCTACTTGTCAGCGCGGACATAAATTTTCAACACATAGACACATGGCCGAATCCGCCCATTCTTCGAAGGGTTTGTTGCGAACTTAGAACTTTTTCAACTTTCCAATGTCACATCCACTTTTTGCACAGCGAAAATACTCGTACCGTGCACTTTATACTTTATATCTTTGCATTTTTGGACTGCTGCGCAAGTGCCGCCCACTGTAAGAGGCTCCGCCCATTCCGAAGGAACCCCTCCCACTTTTCGAAAATGGGGCAAATCGACATTATGGAGTCTCGGCTTACATGGCTGGGGTATTGCTGGTCACTCGGAACAAACTTTGCCTGATTTATTTTCCGAGTGACGGACGAGATTCTAGCATGCAAGCCAAGACTATACTGCCGAGTTGCACCATTTTTAAAGAGTGGGCGGGGCTTCTCCGGAGTGGGCGGAGCCTATCACGGTGGGCCGGGCTTCACGTAGCAGACCAAAAACGCAAAAATTTTAAAAAAAAATATCAAAATCCCGCAAAAAGCAAGTGGGCTGCTTGAGGGGGGGGGAAAGCCTAGATCGCACACTCTAAAGAAAACACAAACTCTATGTAAACCCAAACCCTATATATTACATATATCATACATATACATATATATACTGACCGGGAAGGTCGTTCAGGGAGTGCCCCGCTTTTTCAAAACGGTCTTTTGCATTTTGTAGGGGCTCATACATAGACTACAAAAGTGGTGTTCATTTTGGGTGAGCGGGCACGGAATGCCAAAAAAGGAGCGAAATACATTTCCCAAGAAAGGGTCATTTAAACCACCGAAATGCAGTCCAGGACGCTTTCACCGTCGAATACACGTTGTATTGAGGGTGATCTTCTCCTGAATGTTGAAAGCCACTTCAAATATGCCCGTTTATAGAGCACGCTTCCCTATGTGTAGTGGGGAGGTCGTATTAGGTTGTCGCATAAGTTCTTATACACGTGTTTGATCCTCTCCTATTTCGTTCGCATGGATGTTATTATTGCGTCATCACGTGTGCGTGACGTGTACATTATACTCTTTCATTACACTAGCTATCACTCGCCGAACTTGCATTTGCAGTACACAATGTCGCACAATTTGCACTGCGACAAAATGCAGTCCAGGACGCTTGCACCGTCGAATACATGTTGTATTGTGAGTGATCTTCTCCTGAATGTTGAAAGCCTGCGCCACTGTTTGGT